>CAUYLG010067493.1:0-65470 GCA_963573385.1 Cacajao melanocephalus
CTAAGCTAAAATCTGTATAACTGCCTTTAACAATTTTTTGTTTTATAAATTGATGTAATATAACATTGATATTCTTAAAATTTGTGTGTTTAGAATCTTCTATTTAAGGTGACGTTTAGCATTTCAGTTTTCTGATTAAGTAAAGTCAAGTAAAGCAACTCTTAGATATTTCTGTGTATTCTGTATTTTTTTAAAAATATATCACATTGTTACATGCATAATGCATTCTTATGTGTTATGTATTAGTATCAGTGTCTATAATTTTTAAAAATGGACATTTTGGCTCCAAGTCTTTGACTTCGGTTCTGTATATATCCTAGCAAATACCCCCCACTAGAACTGAAGGGCGTTTTATAGGAATTGTACTGAATGAAAGCCCCATTGCAACTGCCAGATCTGCACCTGTCATCCTGGACGCTCCATTATGAACATTCTGAACTGAGAATGTCAGGGGATGAAGCCATTCAATTCCCTATCAAACCATATATCTTCCAGCAGATTCCCAGCCCACAGCCCTTTCCTCATTCCCCAGGGACCATGGTTTCTCTTTCCACTGATGGCTGCACTCTGCAGTGCAAAACCTTCAAATGCCAGAATTACCTGCAGAAGTCCTTTGCACCTCTAAAGGCAGATAAATCCGGAGTAAGAGAGTTTCAACAGTCATCAGGGAGGCTGTCTCCTGTCTTGGGCACTGTGTTAGTCCATTATTGCACTGCTATAAAGAAATATCTGAGACTGGGTAATTTCTTTATAAAAAAAGATGTTTAATTGGCTTATGGTTCTGCAGACTGTACAGGAAGCATGATCCTGGCATCTGCTCAGCTCCTGGAGAGGCCTCAGGAAACTTATAATCATGGCAAAAGGCAAAGGAGGAGTGAGCACTTCACATGGCTAGTGCAGGAGGAAGAAAGAGAGAGAGGAGGGAGGTGCCACACACTTTTAAACAACCAGATCTCACAAAAACTGACTACTGTGATGACAGCACCAAGGGAAATGGTGTTAAACTCTGAGAAACTGCCCCTGTGATCCAGTCACCTCCCACCAGGCTACACCCCCAGCGGTGGGGATTACATTTCAACATGAGATTTGCGTACGGACACAGATCCAAAGCATAGCAGGCACCAACAGTGAATGGGACAGTCCTGCTTATGCAGAGCCTCTCTGCTGGTGTCCCAGGTACAGTTGCTCTCAGTGTAGTTTCAGCTCATCAAGGATAACTTTCAGCTCTCACTCTTGATTATAGATGGGTCCTCAGAAGCATAGAGTATAGAACATCAACTATTTAACAAAGGAATGTGGACAGGCTTCATGGAGAGGAGGCTGCCCTTGTAGGGCACTCTGGGATACAATGAAAGAGGAGAACTCCTGCCTGAAATCAGGAAGGGGCTTATAAGGGATGGTTGGAAGACGTTCATGGACAGAAGGTTATTTAACTCATCATACCTTTGGGGTATTTGATCTAAGAACCAGTTTTGTGATATTTTTAGCCACTTCTGTTCAATGTTAATTATGATCTATTTCAGAACATTTTTAAATGCTAAGTTACATTCCTCAGCTTTTTATAGAGGTGTTTATTACATTTAATTGTCAATAGTTAATTGAATAATAATACATTGAAAGGACTACTGATCTTAATTAAATAATAATTTCAAGGAATTTTCTCCTTAGAAAGAAAATTCAGTAATTCATGATGCTATGGAGAAATGCAAGAAAACTTTCTTTTCTTCCTTTAGACAGTGAAGCATTTAAGGACACTAGAATTTAAGCCCTATGTGATATTTATAAAGCCTCCATCAATAGAGCGTTTGAGAGAAACAAGAAAAAATGCAAAGATTATCTCAAGCAGAGATGACCAAAGTGCTGCAAAGCCCTTCACAGTAAGTATAATGATGCTTGGGGGCCAGGTGTGGTGGCTCACACCTGCAATCCCAGCACTGTGGGAGGCTGAGGCAGGAGGATCACTTGAGCCCAAGAGTTCAAGACTGGCCAACATGGTGAAACCCCATCTCTACAAAAAAATACAAAAATCAGCCAGGCATGATGGTCCATGCCTTTATTCCCAGCTACTTGGGAGGCTGAGGTGGGAAGATCACAAGAGCCCAGGAGATTGAGGGTGCAGTGAGCTGAGATCACACCACTGCACTTCAGCCTGGGCAACAGAGTGAGACCGCTTTCTGGACAACAACCACAAAAAGCTTGAGGAAAAGATAAAAGCAGTAGATAAGACGTAAGATATAGTTGTATGTATGAAAATGTACATATAGCTGCAAGGACTTGGGAAGAGTACAGTAGATCAAAAAATCAGTCCAAGAATTGTATTTAGGTACATACCTTTTGAATAGTTACACTTTTTGTGCTTCAGTGAATGGATCTTCATATTCAATTGACTGAAAGCTATTTTGTATGCTATTATGCATACGTTTTATACTAGTGTAGGCCAAACGTTTGTATAAAATCTAGACCGATTAATTTGCAGAGCAGCTTATTTTAAAGCTAAAAATACCATCAGTTACTGTTACTCATTAAGAGTCCAAATGAAAAATTTAATAATTTGCCTTGCTTGTCTCCTTGTGTCAATAATTACATTCAGCACAGCAAAAGAAAATCACTATTTTGGGTATCAGATAAGTAGACCAATATTATTCAGCAATAATATTTGTATTTTCTGTGAGTGTTATTGGAAATGATGATTGTGGTATATTCATGACTATAATGGCCTCTGGCAAGACCTTTTATTGTTTTTGTTCTTAATCTTAAAATAATATATTCTACCTTTAGACCAAAAATCAAAAGCAAAGAAATTAAATGTCAAAAGCTTATTTCTTTCTTCCTGCTCTTAATTAGCTCGTTAACTTTAGTCCATATTAATTTATGAACTGTTCATTGTGGTTACAAAATACAGATCACATTTCTGATTCCCAGTATATTTGATAAATATCCTTTTTTACATGCCAACAGTACATATCCGTTCTGAGTAGGTACTGTCATATGATGTTAGTTACTTAGACTCTTGATCAACACTGAAATTAAATTTTCTGTTATTGTGAAATCTTATGTGACAATGAAATGCAGACTCAAATTATTTCAGCATGTTGCAACATAAAGATTTATTGTATTGTTTAGACATTTTAAAGGTTTCTCAATGAAGATAAGAAAGGATAACATAGGATTTGGCTCTCTTACATTTATGTTATATAGCCAACTAAAATACTTCCTGGCTTTAAAAATGTGAGACACGAAGGCTCCCGAAACACTTCTAGTGAGACATAGAAAGAACATGGTAATTGGCTGGGCGTGGTGGCTCACACCTGTAATCCCAGCACTTTGGGAAGCTGAGGCAGGTAGATCACTTGAGGTCAGGAGTTCCAGACCAACCTGGCCAACATGGAGAAACCCTGTCTCTGCTAAAAATACAAAAATTAGCTAGGTGTGGTGGCATGTGCCTGTAATCCCAGCTACTTGGGAGGCTGAGGCAGGAGAATTACTTTAACCAGTGAGGCAGACGTTGTGGTGAACTGAGATTGCACCACTGCACTCCAGCCTGGGTGACAAAGTGAGACTTTGTATCAAAACAAAAAACATGGTAATCATCCTTTTACAAATGTGTCCAACGTTGAAAAAGGAGTTTATATTATAAATTCCTTCCTATGAATAAGCATAAATAATGCAGCCAAAACATCAGAATAAACAATTCTTTTCTCTAATAGCTATTTTAATACTGATGTATCCCCATAATGATGAGTTAGTGACTCATTATCCTGCAATTCAGTTAAGGTAGAAGTTTTGACTCTTGCCAGAGTAGCTTTTTGTTACAAGTAAATCAGAGAAATAGTATTAGAAATTAGGGCTTCTGAAGCACTTGTGGTTAAAGAGGATGACTTTTATTTCTGGCTAAGGGGAAAGACTGAACAGAGAACAGCATTAGGTAAACCAATTGTAGAATGTTTGCATTGATGTGAAGTGAGGTAATGGCCTGGTTAACCAATTATTTTTTTAATACTTCCTTTCGTAGGAAGAAGATTTTCAAGAAATGATTAAATCTGCACAGATAATGGAAAGTCAATATGGTCATCTTTTTGACAAAATCATAATAAATGATGACCTCACTGTGGCATTCAATGAGCTCAAAACAACTTTTGACAAATTAGAGACAGAGACCCACTGGGTACCAGTAAGCTGGTTACATTCATAACTAAGAGAAATTTCCATGATTATCTTTTTTATAGAGTGCATGATGAAATCAATTACTGTTTTGGTAGTAGGGTTTTTAAATCTATATCACTGTCATAGATATACAATTTTGGTTCAGGTTGAATGCTGGTTTGTTTGTATCTTTTTACAGCCTTATTTCATATACCGTATGTGAGTATAAGATCTGAAATCAAAACGTGCACAGTACTGTATTCTTAGCAAAACCTCAAACCTTCTGGCTGTCTTTAATACAGCTCCATCTCCAAGATGAGGCTGAGATTTTCAGAGAGACCTAGCTAGAGGCTTAGTATGTATTGGAGTTCAGTGCTCCAGCTGATCTCAGGTGTGGCTGCTGCTGTCAAGTTTGAATGTTAGCCCTTGAAGGTATCAATTCAGTAGCCATGAGCAACTCCAGACAGACAGGACAGCTTTGCTATTTCTGGTGGATCATCACAGATTTAGCTGGGCTGGCAGTAAGGCATCCTCCAAAAGGGCAGACTTTTTCTCACATACTCGCAATACGTTCAGTGTGTGCATTTTAAAATCATTCTTAAAGGAGTAACTGAAATTTTACCTTGAGTGAATGGCCTCCATAGTATAGCTTGAGAAGTCCTTTTGAGTACCTGTCAGTGACTCAACAAATATTTAATAAGGGAAAGTAGACTTTTAACAGTTATTGTAAGTAACTAAAAGTTATAAGTAACTAAAAGCCTTTCCTTGTGGGATTAATATTAGTACCAATGGTAGAGTCTTGTCGCAAGAAATGATTACAAAGGATATTTTTATTTGTAAATCCTCAGAAGACATTTATGAAGTCACCCAAAATGTTATTTTAGCTGTTTTTGGATTTTCCCAATAAATTAGAAGAATTTCTATTCTAAAACATGTAAAACATGTTTTACATGTTACTGATACAATTAAAGAAAAATTAAAGATTATTTTTCATATATGTGCAATAGATCACCCTCTCTTTAAGTTGCTGTAAGATATGTTTTAGAAAACTTTTCATGTAATGTTAATTTATTTATTTGTCGTCACAATGATTCTTAATACTGTCCGGACACCATCCTAACCTTGCCATTGTTAAAGAAGTTTAAGAAAGACTCATATATTGTAAATATTTAGATGGGATCTTTCACTTTTCTTTGATACTACTGATTTTCAGCAAGTGAGTTATATAGTTCAAAATGCTAGAAATGACTGCACATTCTATAAGAGAACATATCCTGCCATTCTTGCATGCAGTGAAGCCCTGCCAATCGAAAATCATTGCATCTGTGACTTTCAAAGAGGAAAAAAAGTTATTTTTTTTTATTTGTAAGGAGAGTTTAAATGTCATGTTAAAAAAATAGAATGTAGTAAAATTTTATATATTTATGAAATTTTTGAAAGGCATATTTTTTTAAATATCAAATGGGGCTATTCATAAAATAAATTGTATGTCAAGATGTCCTAATTTAAAAGAGTAGTTTTGTAAATCAAGGTCACATTCCATGTAAAATAGTTGAGCTTTGCACAGATAGATCCAAGTATGCTATCTGTGCACAGCACATTTGATAGCATGATTCACTAGTTTTCCTTCAGATTTTTGAAGTTCATGTTAGAAACAGAGACAGAAACCACTCCCATGGCCTCGACACATACTCACACCAAAACAGATAATCAGGCTAAGTATTATACAACAACATGATCCAGACAGTGAGTTCTAAGCATATTAATTATATAGCAGCGATTTTGTTTTTAAAAAATGAAAGAGGGAGGGTTGCTAATCTGAAGTCTTAAGTAGATTGTTTGGGTAGCGTATTCCCTTCTTTGAACATTGTCTAAAACTGTCTATAAATCAAGACTTCTGGTACAAAGAATGATGGGAACTATGTAATAATTCAGGAAATCACTGGAGTCATTTAGGTAGTCCAAATTTTTTACCCTGAAATACCCACATTAAAAAATAAATGCAGATAATTACTTCAGTTCTTTACTTTGGGGACAGAGATAGAGGATAAAGTGGAAGAAACTGAGGCCTTTTTTGGTGGTGGCAATAATGGGATGTTATAAAAATATAACGTTTTAAAAAAGAAAGATCCAGACCTTTAGGGCCAGAGCTAGAATAATATGTTTTAAATAATGGAAGGGGAAAACGGGGGCACTTTGGCAATTTGAGAAATCAGGTAGTATAGATTATTTATTTTTTTGGAGGCAGGGTCTTGCTATGTTGCTCAGGCTGGTCTTGAACTCCTGGGCCCAAGCAGTCCTCCTACCTTGGCCTCCCAAAGTACTGGGATTACAGGCGTGATCCACCATGCCTAGTCAGTAGACATAGTCTTAAAAATAGTGTCTACATGGCCACCTTGATGCTTAGAAAGATATTTGATTAAAATTTAAGAAGGCAAGGCCAACTCCAAGAGTTCATTGATAGCTGCAGCACAAAGGCCCTGAATTCTGTACTTTCTTCCTCCAGCCTCCTTCTCTAGCAAGAAGAATAGCAGTCCTCCCTCTAGAAGCCAGCTCTCAAGTTGGAGTGTCAGCCACTATGTAAGAAAATAGGAATGTTCACTTTTTGAAGTTTGTATGTTTAAAATCCAAGACCAAAAAGGAAATTCTGTACTTCTATGATTGACTAAAGTCAGTTAAACATAAAAAGGTGAAATTAAAATTTAATTTTTTACCCTTATTTTACTGACCAATATGGAAGTTCTTGGTATCTTTAAGGCTGAACTTCCTGGTATTGTGTAATGATTTAATGTATCTAAACTGTAATAATTTGAAATTGACAAACGTAACCTTCTCTGACTTACAAAACTGTGTTCTTAAAATCTTTCTAAAGATACAGATTTTTATTATTTATTTTCTTTTGACTAGGAAGGATTTATACATGTAATGGAAAATCTTTGATCTTAATAAAGCACCTTCAAACAATGTGTGTTCGTACTTGAAAATTGTTTTTGCACTTGGATATTGTATTTTATTATACTACTATTCTGATCTATTCCATTATACCATTTCCCATGGTAGAACAAATTCTATTTTCTACTGTGATATGAAGTGATGTAATTGAACTTGCCATGTCTAAAATTAAATTTCATATTTTTTTCAGTCAAACACTGCTTTCATCAAGGTTGTTGAAGAGATGGAATTCACTAGTGTTGTTCTTACCCATATAGTCTGGCAATTTAAAACCATCGAGAACCACAGGGGGAAGGAAGAATTAGGACCATCAAATGATGGGAACATCCCTCGCCCACTCCCCACCTCCTCTCCCTCCTCCCCATTAGGAATCAGTGTCATAGGCATCCTCTTCTTGAACTCAAGTTAGGCTAAATTCAACTTTTTCAGCTGTGCATATGGGAACAAATTGTCATCTGCTTATGCAAATTTGCTAGCATTGGCCTTGCTTCAGTCCTCAAGCCAGTCAGCCCCAGCTCTGCATCCACAGAAAGGTTGTTTTTAAGAGCATTTAAAAGCATTTAAGAGTGTGGGATTTAGAGTCAGAATTCTTTAGTTCATGTTCTGGTTTTGCCTGTTACCAGCTCTGCAGCCTTGAGAAAAACATTGAACCTCTCTGTTCTTCATTTTCTCTTAAAAAAAAAAATAGGGATAAGAACAGTGATTACCTTATGGGATTGGCGTGGGCATGAAATGAAAGAATCCATGTATACTTAGAACAATACCTGGAACAGAAGTGTTCAATAATTGTGAGCTCCTGTTTTATAATGGTCATTATCATCACATCACACAATTTAAAAATAGCTGTATAAATATTTTCAATCACCCTACATAAACAGTTTCCCTATTAATAAACTCACTGGAGATTTACAATAAATAATTTATTAGAAGCTTTATTATGTAAAAAAAAAAAGTCATAGCTTCCTACCAAGTGATACATTAGGAACTAATTAGGTAATCCCCAATAGGAAGTGAACCAGTTTTTATTTTTAACCACTAGGTATGCAACGTAACTGATAAAGAAATGTCCCTTAATTGTATTTAATGCCCTTTCTTCTGCTGCCACCCCTTTCTCCCCAAATGTGTGCTCAGTTACAATTAAGCTTCTGAAGGACAGAAAATATTTTACTTTTGTAACAGCAATCTTATATACATATACAGGCCTAAACACTGGCTGGCAAAATGGTACTTATTAATCATGGAAAGTCTTTATAATTTCCATACATGATCTTATTTAATCCCACAACTATCTTATATGGAAGATGTTATCTTCATGGAGCAAACTGAGCAGCAGGGCTGGAGTACCTTGCCCACGGTGACACAGGTGATGAGCAGTGGAATTAGGGTTGGAGTGT
This sequence comes from Cacajao melanocephalus, assembly GCA_963573385.1. Taxonomy (NCBI): domain Eukaryota; kingdom Metazoa; phylum Chordata; class Mammalia; order Primates; family Pitheciidae; genus Cacajao; species Cacajao melanocephalus. Next base: position 8,490 of record CAUYLG010067493.1, read on the forward strand.
CGTCTGGCATCCTCCACCTCCATACTGTTTCCACTGCATTGTACTTTATAGTGTTTTGTAACTTGAGCTAAAGCTGGGAACAGGTTAAGATCTGAGTCATTAGAGGAGTGATTGTTCACTCTTATGCACATGCAGTTGGCAAAGAATTTTCTCAAAACACTGTTCATTTAGTCAGATACAACTTGATGTATCCGTGCCTGTATATAGGGGTTAATTTTCTAACAATGGATATTATTAGAAATGTATTAAACACTTAGCATACTATGAAATTTTATGTTAAGTCAGTCTGAGTTCCAGACCCTACTCAAGATTGGACTCAGTCAATTATGATAATCTCCTCTTTGTAGTGATTTATCTGGGCTGGTCATGCTACCACTTCCAGGTCATGTCGGTTGGAGGAGCTATGAGAAAGACACATTTCCCCAATTTAAACAACTGCATGAAATGAAAATCCTTTATAGTCCTGTCCTGATCTTCCTGCTTGAGATGCTTATCAATATGACAGCTATCATCCTAACCCTACATCAGAGGATGACAAAGGTTAATCAACTAAGGATGACTGAGTGAGAAAGATCTTAAATCCGTAATATTGAACTGCTGATCCAATCCTGGGACTTCCTTCCTCTAACTGTTAAATTAAAAAAAAAATGTTCTGATGGTTTAAGTCACTGCTTCCTTGCTGCTGAAATCACTCCTAATTTGAAACAGTATTCATGAGCCACTCAGGCCATTCTCAATATCTACTTCTCACTTAGCAAAAGTTGTCCTTTTGCTCAGAATTCACATGCCCTGCATTGATACAATTACTGAGCGTTAATACACTCTGTAGAATGGTCCAAAGCAAGACGTTCCATTTAAATTTTGTTTTTCTAGGATTTCATTTTTTTTCCTGCTTAATATGGATAAGAATTTAACCTTAAAATTCAGTTCAGAAAAAAGTTGCTCTTAATGTTTTTGGATTTACAAATGTATGAAGGTTGTGTTCTATTAGTCACTCAAAATATATTATAAATTAAAAGGCTGACTAAACACTGCAGAGTCTACCATTTCAAACAAAGTAATGCCTGTTTTATTGTTTAATTTGACTCGGGCAAGAATTATACCAAAAGGTTTCATTTGTTCAGCCCTTGCTCTGTGCCAGGCATTGCTACTTAGTAGTAGATAGCAGCTGCTTGTGATCTTCAGTTTCACTTAAACATAGAAAAGTTCTAAATAGAAATATATTTGAATAAACTATAGCTACAAAGCATTTATTGCTGTAAATGTTATAAGAACGCAATGTAGCATAAAGTATAAACTTATGAAAATATATTACTATCAGGAATCTAGAAGATATCAAAATAACAGGATAGAAGAAGGGAGAGAGCAATATAAATGTGTGTTGTTATCAGTCAAATAATTATTTTTTAAAAATTTGACTGGTGTGGGCAACATGGTAAAACCCTGTCTCTACCAATAAAAAAGAAAAAAGTAAAAGAGCTGGAAATGGTGGCGCACACTGGTAGTCCCAGCTACTCAGGAAGCTGAGGTGGGAGGATTGTTTGAGACTGGGAAGTCACCGCAGTGAGCCGTAATCGTGCCACTGCACTCCAGCCTGGGCAATGGAATGAGACCCTGTCTCAAAAAAACAACAAAACATAACAAAACAGAAAAATAGAAAGCAATTTCCAGTGGGACTGTAATTAAATATAAAGAATCAAAAAAATTTTAAAAATGAGATGACAGAAGCAAGACTAACTGTATCTCTAACAAGGGACTTAAATGGCACAAATTCATATATTGAGACATTTTGACTACACTGAAAAATGAAACCAACTGTATGCTTCCAGATGAGAAAGATTTTAAGTGAGAGGATTAGCTACAATATGCCAGGCAGATGCAAACAGAAAGCAGAGAACACAAAAATAATAACACCAGAGTTAAAGTCGATGCTTATTAATTGGGTCAAAAAGTTGTTCTTTAGTAATTAATGCTATGAGCCACTATAGGAAGAGCATTGAAGGCCTAAAACAAAACATAAGAGACATAATCAACAAAACCACATTATTTGATAATCTGTAAAACACGTCTCTTAGACCTTGAAGAAAAATGGTTATAGAGGGTCTGAATATCATAATTCTTCAGGCTGATAGCATTTTATGGATTCTTTTTTAGCTTCTTTGTATTTAATTTTAGTTTCACAAGCAATTGTTCTCATAGGTATGTCATAGCTATGGAAAGAATATTTTGTCCTGAAAATGAGATTACATCTCATCGAGCATTTACAAAACAAAATTTTTAAGTAGGCCACAGGAAAGCCTCATTAAACTCCAAAATATTTAAATACCTCAAATTACATTTTATGACCCTAATTAAATAGAACTAGGAACAAATAGCAAATATAAACTGAAAAAGGACCTAGAAATTAAAACTTTAGAGTATTTGGATCATCAAGGAAATAAAATTGTAGATCATCCAGAAAATAACCCTGAAATCAGAACCTATGGAATATGAGTAAAACTGAGCTCAAGAAAATTTGTCGCTGTAAAAACTGTTCTAAGGAAAAAATAAAAATAAACATTGGCTTAAGCAACTCAGGAAAGAACATGAGTGGTACTGTATTTTGGCTAGGTGGTTATATACACTGAATTTTCCAGCAATGCACTACCATGTAAATCAAAGGGAGATTGTATTTCATTTTTTTTTTCAGAACTTTACTAAGAGTTCCTCCACCCCCTATTTTGGAACATCATGTCACCAATTGCAATACAACTCATGGCATTTGAGTCTCCACTGACGCATCATATATATCTATATTCACAGAGGGGCAGAGGGAGAAGAGAGAGGAGAGAGAGATGTTACCTATAAAGAAATACAAAATCTGCTAGGCCTCAAACATCTCATCTGCAATAGGTTAGTAGATGACAAAAGCCGTATCATATACTGTGGGGAAAATAAGTCTAAGCCTACAGTCCTGTAACCATTCAGACTATCATTAAGAGCAACAATAAATAAGCTCAGAGGTTTTTACCATCCCTATATTCTTCCTGGAAGAAAAGGCTCAACGATGCACTTCAGCATTGAAAATAAATTCATGAATGAAGGAGGCATGAATAAAAGCAAAAGAAGTGAAAGAATCAGCAAAACTTAAGACAATACTAAATAAGAAGGATTTATATTCAAATCATTGCTATACCACTTCCTAGCTATTACATCATGCACACTACTTAACCTTCTAGAACCTTCGTTTCCTAATCTATAAAACAGAAGTAATAATAAGACTGATACAATAGGGCTCCTTAAAATACCTAAATCCTTTAGGACAGTGTTTGCCGTCTGGTAAATGTTCAGTAGATATTAGCTATTATTATAATCAATGAATGGAAATGGCTAAAATATTTTTGGAGGCCAATTTTGCATTTCCATCAAATGTTAAAATACTCATGCCATGTCCCTGAACCAAACGCCATGCCTCTGAACCAAACAGCTTCCATGCACACTCATATTTGTGTAGCAATGTTAATCGCAGTAGAATTTATTGTGGAAGAAATTTAAATCAATCTCTTGTTAGGGAATAATAAACAATGGTATAATATAGTTTTGACTACTATACCACTGTTTTAAAATATGAGGTGGTTCTTTTTGCATTATATTATATTGTAATACAATGCAAAAAGGTATATAATAATATATCATACTTATAACTAATATATCAAAAAATATATATCATTAGAATGTATACAATATGTATATTATATGTAATGTATATAATATGTATTATGTACATTATAATATACATCATTATAATGTACATAAAAATTGTGTGAATATATTGGCATGGAAGGATGTTACATTCTGGTGTGTGAAGACATATTAAATAGTATGGAAAGATACAAATCAACCGTTAATGGTGTATATGCACCTGGCTGTGTGGAGGTGCTGATGAGTATATACTTTTCTGTTGTTTGAATTGGTTTTTATTTAGCATTGTGTTTTGCATGGCTATAAAGAAATAGCCGACAATGGGTAATTTATAATATAAAGAAAAGAGGTTCTGCAGGCTGTTACAAGAAGCATGGTACCAGCATCTACTTCTGGTGATGGCTTCAGGGAGCTTTGCTCATGGTGGAAGAGGCTGAGGAAAGAGGATGGCTTGAGCCCAGAGGTTTAAGGCTGCAGTGAGCTGTGATTGTGCCACTGCACTCCAGCCTGGGTGACAGAGCAAGACCCTGTTTCTAAAAAAATTAAAAAAGAAATCTGATTCATTTGGAAATGAGGATCTAGAGTTCAAGAAAAATGAAAAATAATATGTGTATATATATATATCTACTATGTAGATATATCTTCTATCTGTTTAGATAAATTTTTTCATAGATATATCTATCTACATAGAAGATAGAGAGACAGATGATAGATAGATAGATAGATTGATAGACAGTAGACAGATAGATATACATAGTAGAGACAGGGCCTCACTCTCTTGCCCAGGCTTTTCTCAAACTTCTAGCCTCAGGCAATGCCCCTGCCTTGGCTTCCCAAAGTGCTGAGATTGCAGGTGTGAGGCACCATACCCAGCCCCTAGATTTTCTTTCTCTTAATTAACTCTCACATCCAAAAATGGCCACCAATACCTGTTGGTTTTGTACCAGTGATGTCTCTTATTCACCCACTGCCACTAACTCATCATATCTTGCTGGACCTATTCCAATATCCTCCAACTGGCTCCTCTTCTGCAGTTTTGCTCTGGTGTTATTTATCTTCAATATTTCCTGCTTGAGAAATATTTTCTGAAACATAAATTTGATTATGATACTCTCTTGCTTAAATTTCTTTGGTGTCTTACAGCTCAGTAAACAAATGGGCGAAAGATTTGAATACATATATATATGTGTGTGCGCCTATACATATACACATATATATACATATACACATATATATATGCACATATATACATATACGCATACGTATATAGATATACATACACACGTGTGTAGATATACACACGTGTGTATATACATACACATACACATGCGTGTGTGTATGCATACATACACACGCGTGTGTGTATATATACATACACATACACACGTGTGTATATATAATTGTCCAATAAGCATATTTAGAAAGATGTTTGACCTCATTACCCCATTAGTCAACAAGGAAATGCAAATTGAAATCACAACGAGACACCATTATTCACCCATCAGGTTGACTACAATTAAAAGGTCTGATCTTGGCAAGTGCTGTAGGGAAGGAAGGGGGTGCAGCCACTTTGGAAAACAATTTTGCAGTTTTTGAAATTAAATACACTGCCATGTAATGCAGCTATTTAATTCCTAAACATTTACCAGAGAAATGGAAGCACACATTTACATAAAGACTTGTACACAAATGTTCATATCAGCATTATTTGTAATTGCCTCAAACTGGAAACAAACTAAATATCTCTCAACAAGCTAAACAGTAAACAAATCATGGTCTATCCAGACAATGGAATGGCACTCCACAATAAAAAGGAATACACTAATGGAACATGCAGTCACATGGATGAATCTCAAAATCATTATGCTGAAGGAAACAGCCAGACCAAAAGAGAGAGAGCACATACTCTGTGGTTCCATTTACAGAAAATTTTGGAAAATGTAAAGCAACCTAAAATAAACAAAAGTAGATTAGTAATTGCCAGGATATGTGGGAGAGGATGAAAAGAGAAAGAGGGATTACCAAGGGGTACAAGTAAACATTTGGGAATAATGAATATGTTCATTATTTTAATGGTGTCTGTGACTTCTCAGGTGTATACACTTGTCAAAACTGATCAAATGATACATTTTAAATATCTTGAAGTTTCTTTTTTTCTTTTGAGACAGTCTCACTCTCACCCAGGCTGGAGTGCAGTGGTGGATCTCTGCTCACTACAACCTCCTCCTCATGAGTTCAAGCAATTCTCCTGTCTCAGCCTCTTGACGAGTTGGGACTACAGGTAAGCGCCACCACCCCTGGCTAATTTTTGTATTTTTAGTAGAGACAGGGTTTCACCATGTTGGCCAGGATGGTCTTTTTTTTTTTTTTTTGAGACAGGGTCTCGCTCTGTTGCCAGGTGCCAGGCTGGAGTGCAGTGGCATGATCTCAGCTCACTGCAACATCCGCCTCCCGGGTTCAAGCAATTCTCCTGCCTCAGCCTCCCGAGTAGCTGGGACTACAGGTGCGCGCCACCATGCCCAGCTAATTTTTGTATTTTTTTAGTAGAGACAGGGTTTCATCACGTTGGCCAGGATGGTCTCGATCTCTTGACCTCGTCATCCACCTGCCTCAGCCCCCCAAAGTGCTGAGATTACAGGTGTGAGCCACCGCGCCCGGCCTGAAGTTTCTTGTAATTAGAATTTACCTTAACAAAGTTTTTAAAAATGAGATAAACATTTTGAAAATAAAAAGAAGAGTAAAAACATGTAGAGACTTGGCTTCTAGACATCTACAAAACAAAACAAGACAGACAACCCAAAACTGATATTTCTAAAAGTATTTTGTAATCCATTCTCTGGCAGGATTTTGAGGCTCATCTTTGTCCTTGGAGCTCCCCAACACCCTATTTATATTTCCATTAGCTTCAGGTCAGATTGCATCTAATTATTTGACCTTAACTTTGTCTTCCTTGCCTCCCCATGCCTGCAAAATGAATGCAGAAAATGTTTCATTATATTGATTTCTGCTCTCCTGCCTGCAATACCTGGGATTGGATAATTCATGGGAATTATGAGTGGAATCATGGAAATGTATTAAACTAGACAATGCAAGACCATCGGTAGTCTCTGGAAGTGCTACCGTGTGACCTTGGTATTTTAGACTTATGGGTAGGTTTGAGGAAGAAGGAAAATCACCTTGTAACTTTTCATGTTGAGATCTTCAGTGGATGGAAATATGCAAGGCCCATTATCCAGCCGACTGCCATTTCCTGCCATGAGGTAGGAATACCAACTGTAATGAAAACTTGGGACCTCTTAAGAATTAGGGGATAAAAATCTGACCCCCAATTTTCAGGTGCATTTTACAACCCATTATGAGTTCGAGGATATTCATAAGAACTTTTAGATAGCTGAGCTGAGCAAAATATTTGTATAAAGTATACTTCTTTTAGCCTCATAATCCCTAAAGATCAGTTCCCTTTAACAATTTATTTTTTTTCCACCAATAATTTTATATTCCTGAAAATAATACTTTTGGAGCTCAGCCCTTATAAAGTAGGCTGGCAAGAGGCACTTCGTATAATCCAAAATTATTCAATTGAGATTTTTTTTCTCTGTAGCTCTGCATTTCACAAATCTAAATTGTAACTCACCTTCCCACCAAAACTCTTCCACTTCCTGTATTCTCAAGCTTTGCTAAAGGCTCCATTGTCCCTCCAATGTGTCCAGCTAGAATACTCACAGTCTAAACTAACCACTACCTATCCTTCACCTTGGATGCAAAATTCTGAGATGACCTCCAGGATCCTCCTGCCAGGATGTACACACACCTTCTCCCAGTTTTTTTAACCAGGCACTAATCTAGATGCTGCTAGGAAGATATTTTACATATGCAATTAAGTTTCCAAATTTGTCGACCTTAAGAAAGGGAGATTACCCTGGCCTAATCAGGTGAGACCTTAAAAGAAGTCAGGCTATTCCTAAAGAAAGAAACTGGAAGGACGAAAGAGAGTTAATGTTAGGGAGATTCTCTGTTACTGGCTTTGAAGATGGAGGAGGTCACATGCAAGGAATACAAATGGCCTCTAGGAGGTAAGATCCCTTATCTTCCCATCTGCTGGCATTCCACAAGAATGCTAAGACCTCAGTCCCACAGCTGCAAGAAACTGAATTCTGCCAATATCCACATGAGCTTGCAGGAAAACCCTGAGCTCCAAATGAAATGAGCAGTAAGCCATGCTCATACCTTGACTTTATCTTTGTGAGACCCAGAGCAGGGAATTGAGTCTTGCCATGCCTGGACTTCTGAGCTGCAGAACTGTGAGCTAAAAATGAATGTTGTTCTGAACTACTAGGTTTGTGGTCACGTGTTACACAGCAGTAGAAAACCAGTACTCACTCACTGCAAACATTCAGCCACCAAATCCTATGAGAAGTCTCTTAGCTCTATCCTCTCCTCTCCACCTTCTCTTCTGCTACCTTCGTGCAAAAGCTCATCATCTCTTTCCTCAACCAGTGCAATGAGTGTAATGTTCCTTTTGAGCATCTTACACTTCTGTTCATCCTTAACACCATCACTGTACATCTCACTTTCCACATCCCCCTTGCTGTCTTACCATTTGGCCCTATCTTGGTGTCTTTGCCTTTTTGCACTCTTAATAGTTACCCATTTTTGTAGCAAAGACGCAGCTAACAAGGATTGGTAGAGCAAGGGTGCACACTTCAGCTAAGAAACAGCTAACAAGGATCATTGTTAACAGCTAACAGGGATCATTGTTAACAGCTAACAGGGATCGGAAAAGCAATGTGCACACTTCATTTATGGAAGAAACATTTATTGAGTGCCTGCTATACATCCAGTCTGTGCCTGGGGTGGGGATTAGTAAGCTGACTAGTGGACAGTCCCTGATTCAAGGTGCTCACATTGTGAAGGGAGAAATAGGCACCCAGACTGAGAATAATGAGATTGGGTGATAAGAGCGATAATGGAGATACACATGTGGAAGCTCCAAAGTGGATCTGACCCACAGAACAAAGGGGTAAGGGTGGGAGAGAAGAGGGGTGGGAAGCTAGAAAATTAAGGATTGTTGTAAGAGAGGAGATGTGAGCTGACTGTCAGTGGATAAATAGGAATTTGCCAGGGAAAGGGAGGGTGGGGGTGAAAGGCAGGAACCCGGGGGTATTTCATGCAGAGGCATGAGCAAAGTCATGGAAGTGAGACACACTGACTGTAGTAAAATGTAGGCATTTAAGATTATCAAAGTCTGAAGCTAAAGTCAGGGACTGTTAAGAAGAAAAATGAGATTGGGCTGGATGCAGTAGCTTAAGCCTCCAATCCCAACACTTTGAGAGGTGGAGGCAGCAGGATCACTTGAGCCTAGGAGTTTGAGATGAGCCTGTGCAATGTAGTGAGACCCCATCTCTACCAAATAATAGTAATAAATTAGCCAGGTGGTGCTCGCCTGTGGTCCTAGCTACTCGGGAGGCTAGGTGGGAGGATTGCTTGAGCCCAGGAGGTTGAGGTTGCAGTAAGTCATGATTGCGCCACTACACTTCAGCCTGAGCAACAGCACGGGACCCTTATCTCAAACAAACAAATCAAAGAGAGATTGGAGAGGCAAGAGACAAGATCAGGAGGCTCTGCTGTATACAGAGTGCCCCAAACTTTAACATGTACATCACGAGGTATGTATGGGAAAGTCAGATTTCCAGGAACCAGCTGGGGATCATGATTTGATAAGACTGGTGTAAGAAATCAGCTTTGTCACCAACTCTTAGGTGAGCCTGATGCAGATGTTCTCTGGTTGATAATTTGAGAAACGCTGTAGCTAGCAACGGGGAGACAATGTAGGAATCTGAACATAGTGGGAGGTGGTGGAATTGTGTTTTGCTATGTTTATGTATTTTGCCTTCTTGAGGCTTATAAGGGGCTTAATTTGAAGAGGAAAAGAAAGGCCTAATCCATGGGGAAAGGAACAATGATTCAAACTAGTGATGGAGATGGACAGGAGAAGTCAGAGTCTGGAACTCTTGGGTAAGCAAAATCTATAGGCTGTATGCTTGATTAGACAGGTGAAAGGAGGGAAGAGACAAGTTTCTAACATGAGTGATTGGATGCCCTTTCCCATTGAACAAGAAAAAAAAGGAAGAGCTGACGGAGTTGGAGGGATTATTAGGTCAGTTGTAGACATATTGAACATGAAGTGCATATAGAACAGCAGTGTAATGTCCAGGAGGCAGTTGGATATATGAGCCTGAAGCTTAGGGGAAGATCTGGCATGGGTATCCAGATTCTGAGGTCCATGGAACACAGGTCCTTGTGGAGGCATGAGCGTGGTTAATATCATCCATGGAGACAGTGCGAGAAGAAAGGAACAACACGCTAAAGACAGGATCCCAGGTAGCACTGACTTTTACGAGGTACCAAGAGGAAAAGAGGTAAAAGGAGGCAGTCAAGGAAAAGCTAGAAGGATGAAAAGAAAGGGAGTGAACCACAGAAGCCACAGGAGTAGAAGACATCGAGAAAGAAGGAATGACTGATGATGTCAAATATCACAGAGAACTTAAGGAAAGTAAGGATGAATAGCGTCCCTTGGATTCAGCATAGGTGCCCATTGGCAACTCTAATGAAGACATTTTCAGATAAATGGTGAAGGGAGAAAGAAGTCAGACTGTTGGGAGGTGGGGCAATGAAAACAGTAAATGTACACCACTTATCACAAGGTTTGAACATACTCCAGGGAAGCTGAGAGTCAGGGGAAGGCTTTTTAGGATAGCAGATTTGAACATATTTACAGATTGAAGGCAGGGAGAGGGTAGAGAGGGAGAGGCTGAGGATGCAGGGGATAATGGAGTCTTTTAAGAAGAGGGAGACTGTAAGATGTGAGAAGGTGGAAGGTTGAGGGTGCAGGAGAGCTGCCTCTGCATCTGAGGGTGGAGGAGGGGAAGGAGGGTATTGATAAGAGCATTCAAGTGACTTTAATTTTCTTCATAAATGAGAAGGCAGAATTTCATGCTCAAAGTGAGTTCTCAGAGTTCATTTAGTGGTTTTAAAATATCCTCATTGGCCAAAAGCGGTGGCTCATGCCTTTAATCCCAGCACTTTGGGAGGCCAAGGCAAGTGGACCACAAGGTCAGAAGTTTGAGACCAGCCTGCCCAACATAGTGACACCTTGTCTCTACTAAAAATACAAAAAATTAGCCAGGTGTGTGGCAGGTGCCTTTACTCCCAGATACTTGGGAGGCTGAGGCAGGAGAATCGCTTAAACCCAGGATGTGTAGGATGCAGCAAGCCGCAATCCCACCACTGCATACCAGCCTGGGTGACAGTGTGAGACTCCGTCTAAAAAAAAAAAATATCATCCTCACTGCCTAGAATAGCATGTGCTTTTGTGTCTGGATAGCCCGGGCAGAACTGGCTTGAGGTGGTGCTTGACGTCAGGACTCAAGCAACATAATGAAGACCTGGTTCTCTCTGCAATAAGGGGCAGGGCTGGGCTCAGCTCACAGGGTTTTCTGCCACCTGCTGGCTTCCTTCTCAGACAGATTATCCATTTGGGGTTACAATCAGCTGTTCTAGAAACAGACTCCAAGACAGCTGGAAGAACAGGAGTCTTCTGGGAGCTTCCGATAACGTCCTGACATTTACTCTAATTAGACAAGCATATGTCTTGTGCTGCACCCTGATCGGGGGCACCTGAAATTAGAGAAGGGAGCAGTTCTTCATGGTAGTTGCATAGAATTACTTGGAAAGCCTACTAAAACACAGATTCTGAGCCCACTCCAGAGTGTTTGGTTCAGTAGATCTGGGTTGGGGCCTGGGAACTTCCATCTCCAATAAGTTCCCAGTTCGGGCTGAGGTTTCCAGTTCTGGGAGCTTACTGTGGGAAGCATGTACCTAGAGGAGGTTGGGGTACAGCTATCCAGGAAGGGGAAATGCTTGCTACATCTAGTCTCTGCTCTCCAGAGCCCGTCTCTGGGTATATATTTGTCTTGTCCTGTGAAAGGAGACTATGGAAGCATCAGTTCTTCCACACAGAATGAAAGGCCTGCTGAGGCAATTAGAAAGGTCAATGAGCAGTGTGGAGATTCCTCAGAGTCCTCAGTATAAGTTGAACTGGAACACCAGATGATAGTTCCAGTATTAACCTTGAAAACTAGGGTTTTCGCCGATGGGTGTAGCTCAAATTCCTTAGGCACTACCCTGGGATATAGATCATCTTTAGGAACTGGGCTGACAGGAATTTCTCTAAAAGGATCATAATTAAACAGCTTCTAGAACCTCCCTGATGGCTTAGGTCTGAGATGCCATACTCATCGACCTCACCTGAGGAGCTTGGCATCCACCTCACAGCTGTAAGCGATGGTCTGGCATGTTATCCTCTACCTGGATGAGTGTTTCTCCAGTCAACAGCTGCACGTGGGTACTCTCCCTGGCAGCTCCCAGGAATGGGTTAGAGCACAGTCCTAATGCAGTATAGCTAACCTGGAGGGACCCAGTATTATACTCAAACGGGCCGAAGGCTTTGGAGAAGCAAACAAAGCCTAAATTTAGTGCACAATGGTAACCTGAGGAAGTTGATAACGCACCTGGCCACTTAATGTGGCTGGCCTGGGAAGCAGGAGAACCAGAGGCCTGGAGGGTAGCTCAGCCTGCTGAACCAGGTAGCTGCATGGGACACGTTGGCCTGCCTTGAAAACTGGGCAAGGGGAGTCAGTGTGGTGTCTGCCTAGCCGTGAGCTAGTTCTGGGCCAAAGTACGAGAACTTAGAATTCCTAAAGTATCCTCTCTGAAAGCTACCTCAAGTGCTAAAGGAGCAATTACTTTCAGATTGGAGGTGGGAGTGCTAGAGTCAGAATTCAGGACTAGATCTACTTTTGAAGTAGGTTTCCAGCAATCCTATGACTAAGTAGCTACCCAGAGAAAAAAAAAGCCGTTATATGAAAAAGATACTTGCACATGCATATTTATAGCAGCACAATTTGCAATTGCAAAACATGGAACAAGCCTAAATGCCCATCAGTGAAAGAGTGGATAAAGAAATGGTGGCTCACACCTGTAATCCCAACACCTTGCTAGGTCAAGGTGGGCGGATCACAGGGTCAGGAGTTCGAGACCAGCCTGGCCAATATGGTGAAACCCCATATCTACTAAAAATACAAAAATTATCTGAGTGGTAGTGGCATGTGCCTGTAATTCCAGCTACTCAGGAGGCTGACACAGGAGAATCCCTTGAACCCGGGAAGTGAAGGTTGCAGTGAGCTGAGATTATGCCACTGCACTCCAGCCTGGGCAACAGAGCAAGACTCCATCTCAAAAAAAAAAATAAAAAACAAAAAAAAAACAACAACTTGGATGGGATTGGAGACTATTATTCAAAGTAAAGTACTCAGGAATTGAAAACCAAACATTTTATGTTCTCACTCATAAGTAGGAGCTAGGCTATGAAGATGCAAAGGCATAAGAATGACACAATGGACTTTGGGGACTCAGGGAAAAGTGTGGGAAGGGGGTGAGGGATAAAAGACTACAAATGGTTCAGTGTATACCGCTCGGGTGATGGGTGCACCAAAATCCTACAAATCGCCACCAACGAACTTAGTCATGTAACCAAACACCACCTGTTCCCCAAAAAACCTATGTAAATTAAAAATGTTAAAAATAAAAAAAAGAAAGAAGTCAATGAGAAGTGCCAAAGCACAAAGCACGGCTCCCTGACTCAAATGACATGACAGTGGCTTACTTCACAGCTGTAGTTTTTGAAGATTTCTTCCAAGTTGCTTGCTGACAGCACAAGGAAGAAAAGATTCTTGTTGTTGTTGAACTCCAGATGTGTGGATTTCTGCTCTTACGTCAGGCTAAAAAGTCTCCTGTTTAGATTATAAATGTTGACATTCCTATACATGATATATACTATTCATGTCTTCTTATATTTCACCAACCTCATATTTTAAGTTAACGTAACAGTCTAAAATAAAATATATTGGTTGGCTGAATGACTTCCAGAAGTTTATGTCTTGTCTATGTGCATTTTCAAGCCCTCCCTTCTATACACACACACACACACACACACCCCCCCTAGATGAACTAATACAAATTTAACTCCAGATTTTTTATTCATATTTGAATAGATTTTCTTCCTTTCTCATAATATTTAATCTCTAATTTTCAAACAAAATCCAAGTTACCGTTATCTCCATAGTGAAATCATCACCGCTGGGTGCTAAATGAAGGATAAGACAGCTCCCGGCAAACTGGTAGCCAGAGACACTTCTGTAGGGTTGGGGTCCATTTCTGACTAAGGCAGAATTCTCTAGTCTGGCACGCAGGAGGAGCATGAAGGTGTGGATAGAAGGGAAGAGCTGGGCATGCACGGGTAACCATTCCATGTGCAAGACCTGAGTTTGGCTGTTGGTTCTAGTAATGAGTACAAATCTGGACATGGAACCTGTGTTTTAATTTTGATTACTGCGGTGGTGGAGGTCCAGCTCCTTGGGGACATCTAGGAGGTTTATGTGCCCTAGATTTTTAAATCAAAAGTCAAGTGCCTGGAATAACATAGTTCCTAATTAGTTCTCTGATGGGCTCCTTTTGTCCTTTGACATGGGGCCCTGGTCCCTTTACCGATCCTTTTAATTTTTCTGTTTTACACTGACCATAAATCTGAAAACTTTTCCATTTTCTGCCAATGAACCTTAGGCATAGCCAACCCAGTCCATCTGAATAGATGCTGATAACATTTTATTTTACGGAGTAAGGTCTGAATTCCTTCCATTGGGGTTTTTAAAATCTACTCCCATCAGGTTTTTAGTTCTACATAATAACCATTTCTCCACCCCAATTAAGGTCATTTCACAGCGATCTTTGTATGACAATATGACACATAATCCAGATATGTGGAGTAAAAGAAGGCTTCCTGGAGGAAGGTAGTCTGACTCAAGATCTGAATACAGTCAGCAGAGGTAACCAGAGGGGAAGGACAGCTGGTTGAAGATTCAGGAACAAGAAGCTGGACTTCTCATAGCATGACTGGATCACAGATTTTATCGGATTTTGTGTTTTGCAGCACAAGATGAAACTGAAAAAATAAGCAAGGGTCATATTCTGCTGGGCTTCATAAACTCGATGGAAATTAACATGCTCTTTTAAAATGAAGAGAAAAGAAATAATGTTGATGAGAAATGATGGTGGCCTAAACTAGGGTGGTGGTCATGGAAATGGAGCAAGGTCAATAGATACTGGAGAATCTTGACTAGAATCAACAGATCATGGTGTTTTGGAGGTGTAAGTGGTTGGGGAAAAGGCAGGTATTACCTGGATGATAGTGAAACAGGTTAAAGTAGGTAGGGAGAAAGGAATTCAAGTTTAAATATGGTTAAGTTTGAGGGGTGTGTGTAGGAACCAGATGACACTTGGATATATGGATCTGAACCTCTGATGGATCTGAAGCTCTGGAGAAATAACAAGATCTACAACTGTTTGGGGTTGTACATGTGGGAGTCACCACCATGAAAATAGAAATCTAAGGGTAGAGAATCACCCAGATAATGTGTAGAATGAGAAGAAAAGTAAGCCCCAGATGGAATTCTGAGAGTTGCCTGAATTTAAGGGACAGACAGAAGATAAAGTGTGGCAAAGGAAACACGGGGTTATGAGGAACAAGCATAGGAGGACCAGAAAAGCATAGCATCATTCAAGCTCCCAAAGTGAATGTTTAAAGGATGAGGTGGCCAACAATGCCAAATGCTGGTAAAAGGTCAAATTTTAAAACCATTTATTGCATCTGGCAGCAAGAAGCTTGTTAGTGATCTTGAGAGGTTAAATGAGGTGCTGAGCAAGAAATGTAAGGTTATAGAGGGTTAAGAAGTGAGTGGAAGCTGAGAAGGTAGAAGCTGTAAGCATTCAACCTCTTAGGAATTAAGTGTAAGCCTTTCAAAAAATTAAGCTCTGAAGTAGAGGAGAGAGAGAAACGTAAACTAGACAGGAAAATGGGAACAAAAGAGTTTATTTTAAGAAGAAAGACTTAAGCATTCAAAAATACTCGGGGCAAAGACTCATTAGAGAGGAGTTGAAGATACAGGAGAAAAAGAGGAGATATTTAAGAGAGACACTGATAAGGTGAAAAATAATTAAATCATTAATTCTTGAGGAGTACTTTTCTGATAAAAGATATTTGAGCCAAGCCATGAAGGAAGTGAGGGAGTAAGCCATGTGGGCGTTGAGGGTAAAGTGTCTCAAGTAGAGAAAACAGCAAATGCAAACACCCTGAGGGAGGAGCATACATCATTGATCAAGAAATAGCAAAAGACCAACATAGCTAGAATAAGTATGAGTGCTATGGTTTGAATATTTGTAGCCTCCAACACTCCCAAGAATCTTAATCCCCAGTGTGGCATTATGGAGAGGTAGGACCTTTAAGAGATGGAGCCTTTGAAAGGCAGACCCCTCATGCATGGATTGATTTGTTAATTAATGAATTAATGAGCTAATGGATTAATGGGTTATCATGAACACCAGACTTGTGGACTTATAAGAAGGGGAACATATAATTCCCTGTGCTACCTTAGGACTCTGCAGAGAGTCCCCACAAGAAAGAAGGCTTTCACCAGATATGTCTCCTCAACCTTGGACTTTCCAGCCTCTAGAACTGTAAAAACCAAATTTTGTTTCTTATAAATGGACTAGTTTAAGGTATTCTGTTATAAGCAACAGAAAATGGACTAAGACAATGAACAAGCTGAAAGTGGTGAAAAATGAGATCAGAGACGTAGTGGGAGGCAGATTTTGGAAGCCTCTTAGATGGCAAGGGCTCTGGATTTTACTCTGAGTGAGATGGGAAACCACTGGAAGGTTTAGCAGATAAGTGATGAGTTCGATTTGGGAGTAAAGACATCTCTTGTATAATGGTAGGGAGAATTTGAAGAATTTGTAAGCTAAAGAAAGGAGATTCCCATTCAATTTCTTCTGAGGTGGGAAGAGAGTTCAACTACCAAGACACACATGGAGAATGACATGTTTAAAGCATGCATATAATAAACAAGTATTAAAAATAACATTGAGAGCATTTATGGAATGGTAGAATAAGGACCTCTTAAGTCCACAATGAGACACTGGCAAAAGTGATTAAAATCAACTTTACTACAACTTTACAACTTGCAACAATCTAAAGAATATTTATCCGGAAAAAGCAGCTGATTCTAGGTAAAGTAGCAAGGTTTATGATTTGCACTATTTTCACTGTCCTCTCCCACCTCTGTAATAACAACTCCACCCTAATTATGTGGGAACTTGAAAAACAGCCCCACAATTGCACTGAAAACCGGCAGCCTAGCAGCCACAGGAAGGGGCAAAATGGGACGAGAGCTCTCTAAAGCCCCATCCCAAGGTAATTGTCACTGTTTGACCTGCCTGGCAGCTCCCTGAACAGTTTCATTTGTGGATCTTGTCTTTATTTAATCTATTCAGAACTGACTTAATATGAATGGCCATATTCCCATGACATTGTAGAACAACCAGTGGAAATTGTTCAACGCTACAGTTGTCTGAGGCAGCAATGCCATTTGGGACTAAGAAGAAGCTGACCTGAAAATACAAAAAAGAAAAACTGGAAAATCAGATGTTCACATGGGGCTTTCAGGAGCTCTGATATTCTCAGAAATCTAGAATGCCATGCTCATATGCGGAGCTGTGCACATGCCTGAAAGACCTGAGAGGAGGTGACCTAATCTCTCACTTCCAGCAGAACTTAAGACTCTGCACAAGAAGAAAGTCAAGGCTAAGTCAGAATTAAAACTTGCATGCCAGAGCATTAAAGGCATAACTCAACACACCAAACAAACAAACAAAAAAACCTCAGTAAGGGATGGGAAGCTTATTGGTTCAAGGCATTTAAGGAATTTCTGCCCAATCATTAGCTGACCACTAAGCTAACTGAGCAGAGACTTCAGTTGCTAAGCACAAGAAAGATACAGATTTTACAAAATTAGTCCAGGCAAGTCATTAAACAAGTAAGCAACAATAACACAATGAATTCCAACAATGCCAGAAACTGGGGAGGTGGCAGGTCATCTGATTTTCTGAGTTTCCGCATCATATTATCTTAACTATCCAGCTTTCATGAACAAATTTCCAGATACGGAAAGAAACAGGAAAATATGCTTCTCTCTCTACACACACACATGCACGTGCACACACACGCACACACACACACAACAAACAGTAGAAACTGTCCCTAAGAAAGCCAAGACATTGGATTTACTAGATAAAAACTTTAAGTCAACTATTTTAAATAAGTTCAAAGAACTAAAGAATACTATATCTAAAGTGGTAAAGTATCAGAACAACATCTTATGAAGTGTAGAATATCAATAAAGATGCAAAAATTATAAGGGACAACCCAATAGAAATTCCAAAAGTATTAAAATGTACAATAACTGAAATGAAAAGTTTATTACAGGATCTCGTGAGCAGGTTTGAGCTATCAAAAGAAGGAACGGGCAAAGTTGAAGGTCACCTGAGGTTTTCCAGTCCGAGGGCTAGATTTTTTTTAAAAGTATGCAGAAAAAGGAAAAGAGATTCAGAGACCTGTGGAATATTAACACGTGCATAACTGCGTCAATTAAGGTCCATTAATGGGAGGATAAACAGAAAGGAACAGAAAAAAGTTCCAAATTTGATAAAAAGCATTAATATGCACATCTAAAAAGCTCAGCAAATTCCCAGTAAGATAAGCTCAGAGATCCACATCTAGACAAATTATAATCAAATTGTAAAATTAAAAACAGAGAATCTGGAAAGCTAGAAGAGGCAAAGGACTCATTATATAAAGAGGAAGCCTCAATACAATTCACAGCTCACTTAGAAATCAAGGAAGCCAGAAAGCAGCAGGATAACTTAGTCAATGTGCTCAAAAAAAAACAAAAAACAAAAAACAAAAAAAAACCATTAACCAAGATTCCCATATCTATAAAACTATACTTCAAAAAAAAAAACCAATATATTCCTAGATAAAACTGGAGATAATTTCATATTAGCAGAACTGCCCTACAAGAAATGCAAACGAAAATCCTTCAGACTGAAATTAAAGTACACTAAACAATAACTTGAATCCACATGAAAAAATAAAACAGCACGGATAAAAGTAATTGCATAAGGAAATATTAAAAATGCTATAAATAGATTTTAGTTTGTAACTCTTTTCTTCTATCCAATTTAAAAGAAAATTGTGGAGACTTCTGCTTCTTGAAACATGGAGATATATTTTACCCTATTCCCCTAAGTACAACTAAAAACCTTAGATGTCACATGCGTAACAAACATTACAAGACTCTAAAAGTTGGAAAGAAGACAGATTGGCAAGGGACCTTAGGACTTGAGAAATGGCACAGTGGTGAGAGCCCTAAATTTTCTTTCTGTCTCATATATCCCAGACTTGGAACTGGAGAAGCTAGCAACCCAGAAACAAAAGAATAGAATCCACAAGATCTGGTATCAGAAAAAGGCGACTGTGACTATTAGAGAACAGAAGTTTTATTTTTACTTAAAAAATGAGAGTTATTACAAATTCTACACTTGTAATTGCTGTTCTAATACCTTATGTGTACAAAAATAATTTTTTAAGTTTAACTATATTATGTAAGTTTTTAAAATTTTTTCAACTTTTATTTTAGATTTGAGGGTACATGTGCCGGTTTGTTACATGGGTTTATTGCATGAGGCTGAGGTTTGGGTCATGAATGAACCTATCACCTATCACCTAAGTAGTGAGCACAGTACCCAACAGGCAGTTTTTCAGCTCCTGGTGCCCCTTCTCTCTCCCCCTTCTGGTAGTCCAGAGTGTCTGTTGTTCTCATCTTTATGTTCTTGTGTACCCAATGTTTAGCTCCCTCTTATAGGAGAGAACACACAGTATTTGGTTTTCTGTTCTTGTGTTAATTCTCTTAGGATAATGGCCTCCAGCTGCATTCCATTCATGTTGACACAAAGGACATGATCTCATTCTTTTTTATGGTTGCATAGTATTTCATGTTGTATATGTATCCCATTTTCTTGATCCAGTCCACCATTGATGGGCACCTAGATTGATTCCATGCCTTTGTTATTGTGAATAGTGCTGCAGTGAACATAGGAATGTATGTGTCATTTTTGTAGAATGATTTATTTGCCTCTTGAGTATATATCCAGTAATGGGATTGCTGAGTTGACTGATAGTTCTGAGTTCTCTAAGAAATCCCCAAACTGCTTTCCACAGCGTCTGAACTAATTTACATTCCCACCAACAGTGTATGAGTGTTCCCTTTCCTCTGCTGCTTCTAATGTTTGACTTTTTACTAATAGCCATTCTGACTGGTGTGAGATGGCATCTCATTGCGGTTTTGATTTGCATTTCTCTGATGATCAGTGAATTAACTTTTTGATACGTGACTGGATTCACCTTGCTAGTATTTTGTTGAGTATTTTTGCATCTGTGTTCATCAGGGATACTGGCCTGTAGTTTTCTTTTTTTGTTGTCTTTGCCAGGTTTTGTATCAGGGATGCTCCCTTGTTTTTTCGGAATAGTTTCAGTAGACTTGGTACCAGCTCTTTTTTGTATTGTGTTAGATTTCTGCTGTGAATCCACCTGGTCTAGGGCACTCTTTTTGTGGTTGATAAGGTTTGTGGTTTTTTTTTTTTTAATTACTGATTCAATTTTGGAATGCAATATTGGCCTGTTCAGGGTTTCGATTTCTTTCTAATTCAATGTTGGGAGACTGCCTTTTCAGGAATTTATCCATTTCCTCTAGATTTTTCCAGCTTGTGTATATGGAGGTGTTGATGATAGTTTCTGAAGATCTTTGTATTTCTATGGCATCAGCTGTAATGTCACCTCTGTCATATCTAGTTGTTTTGCTCATTTTAAAATCTGATTATTGGATTTTTTCCTATTGAGTTGTTTGAGCTTCTTATATATTCTGGTTATCAATTTCTCATCAGATGGGAAGTTTGCAAATATTTTCTCCTATTCAATGAGTTGTCTCTTCATTTTGCTGATTGTTTTCTTTGCTGCACAGAAGATTTTTAGCTTGATATGATCCTACTTGTCCATTTTTGCATTGGTTGCCTGTGCTTTTGAGGTATTAAAGAAATCTTTGCCCAGAGAATGTACTAAAATGTTTCCCCAATGTTTTCTTTTAATGGTTTCATAGTTTCAGGTATTAGATTTAAGTCTTCAATCCATTTTGATTTGATTTTTGCGTACGGTTAGAGACAGAGGTCTAGCTTCATTTTTCTGTATATGGATATCCAATTTTTCCAGCACCATTTATTGAAAAGACTGTCCTTTTCCCAGTCCTTTCTTGGCACCTTTGTTGAAAATGAATTCACTGTGAATGTGTGGATTTATTTCTGGGTTCTCTATTCTGTTCCATTGGTGTATATGTTTGTTTAAAACCGTGCTGTTTTGTTAATATTGCTGTACTATAATTTGAAGTTGAGTAATGTGATTCTTCTAGTTTTGTTCTTTTTGCTCAGGATAGCTTTGGCTATTCTGGATCTTTTGTCATTCCATATAAATTTTATGATTATGTTTTCTGTTTCTGTGAAGAATGTGCCTCTTCTGAAAGCAGAAAGGAATCTAATTTAATAGTTACTTTCTTAACCAATCTCTGTTGAACTGACTTGCTTGGCCACTTAATGTACTTTTTTTTGGAAGAAAGAAAGAAAACCACATAATACAATAGTAAAACTGTGTTGGTGGGTTTATCATGCATAAAAATATAATTTATATAATTATAATGGCATAAACAAAGAGGAAGATCACAGAAGTATATTAGAACAAGTTTTTAAGATATTATTGAAATTAGATTGGTATTAATCTGAGCTATATCATTTTAAATTAAATGTTAATTGTAAACTCTAGGGCAATCAAGAAGAAAATAAGTAGAAAAATATACTAAAAGAAGCAACAAGGAAATAAAATGGCTAGAAAATATTTATTTATCACAAAAGAAGGCAGCACTGAAGAACAGAGAAACAAAGACAATGAAAGAAAACAAGTAGAAAAATGGCAGATGTAAATCCGACTTTAGTTAATCAGCATATTTCTAGTCCCTCTGCCACTGATTAGTTTAGCGATGGGCACATGACCCAGGTCGACTTAATGTGAGGTTAGCCTATTCAGTAATTGGGGCGCTCAGTCTCCTACTGGACAAGAAAAAGGAAGACTTGGTTGATGCTGCCATCCCTCTGGTGAACATGAATGGAGCCAGTCTATCGATGTCGTTCCCTAAGGACGTAGCTGACATAAGGAAAAGCAGAGCAGATTGGTAAAAATAAACTGATTCTTGGCTGACATTGCTGTGCTCAAGGCTCCCACTGTTAGCACAAGTCACTTTGGAACAGATTAACTGAGCAAATCAACTTGCAGGAGCATGGTTTTGTAATTAATTAGAGGCTCCCTGTTGTAATTAAAATGGTGCCCTGTTTTCTGGGGTGGATGCAGCCCCAAACCTAGATTAAGTTCCCACTTGACCTCTTGCCCAGGCACCTCTGTGCAGGACAAAATCTACACAAACAAACTTTGGATCCCTGAGCCTTGAAACGTGCTCTCTCTGGAGTTTTTACACGAGCTAAAACATTTTATTAATGAAGCCAGTTTGCGTAGGTCTTTAGCACTGCGAAAGAGTGACCTTTTATACCAATTGCAATCAAAAGGAGCATAATCATAGGGAATTTGCTATTAGAAAATGGGATGTTACAAATAATAGATCCTAAAATGTGTACTTGTCTGAACTAGTAAGGTAGGCTGGAAGGTAATGAGAATGATTTTATCTACCCCAGCTGGTAAGTTGGTGACCTTTGTATGTTGAAACAAAAACGCTGCTTAAAATCTTTTCTATCGTACTTTGGAATTCTGACCACATTTCTACCAGGGCAATAGCATTAAGACATCTGAAAGAGGAAAAAAAATTGGATTTGGAGATTTTGAAGATATCTTTTGTCTTTGATTTAGGTCTTATGCAAGCAATGCAAGTTTAGACTGCAAGTGTCTCTTCTGAAAGCAGAAAGGAACCTAATTTAATAGTTACTTTCTTAACCAATCTCTGTTGAACTGACTTGCTTGGCCACTTAATGTGCTCCATGCTTCTGTAAAATATCCTGACTACATCCCATGGTCCTCAGAATGCTCTTGGCTATGGGTACCACCTTTAACCTACCAAGTACATCTGTTCCCACAAACTGAGTTTTATGACTAGCTACTTTATTTGTCTTTGTTTCCAAACTTATTTATACCAGTTATGTTTATTGTAATTATATAATTTAATTCAATATTACAGAAACCAATGAACTATGATTATAAAAATAGGAAGTTTTTTTTTCTATGAAAGCTAAATTAAATGCTCTTGAAAGACTTGATAAACATCAGTTGCTTAAAAATTGCTCTTGAACTATAGAAATTGGAGAGAAATTATGAAAATGTTAAAAGATTCTACTGTCATGTATTTCACAAGGGGCTTTAAATTCTCTAATTAAAAAAGAAACTGAAACTAGAAATTTTACTTTGATGCATTGTGGCAAAAGTTTACGTGAAAAAGACCCATGCTCAAAGAAAAGGCCTTGTCCCATACCAAAATAGTGAATAGTATATGAGTTAAAATAAAATGTTTACTCCTTTATGCTTCCTTTTGAACTTAAACAGACCAACAGGTAATTCTACCACTTTGGAAAAGAGGTTTCTACTTTGTGGCTTTACTAAGAGTTACCTTTCTATGGAGCTGGCCATCCATAGCATCTGGGGATCCAGTAATCTGAAGGCTTTCAAGGTTGGAAAAGCTTAATTCTTCACAAACTAAGGTTGGTCCCTGAGAAAGCAGAAAGGTGGGAATTATCTATAATAGCAAATTACTTTGTCCAGACACCCGTGCCTCCATGCCCCGCATTCATTTCAAAATCCTTAGGTTATGCATTAGTGATCATACGGATGGCAGAGCGAGGAAATTGCTGAATTTCTAAGAAAATGTTATTTTCAAAGGAATTTCAAGCCTGGCCAGTAAATACTAGTGATCTTCAAGGTATAGTGTTGAGGAAAGAGACATTCTCTCTCTCCTCCTGGGCTTGCTGTTGGGAGCCATCCTGCAACCGCAAAGCCAAAAACGAAGAAGGCAGGAACACTGACGACATCATTGGGCTGTAGATCAAGACCAGCCCGAAGTTAACCAAGATCCTTGCACTTTAAATTACATGAGCCAACATATTTGCTTCACTGTTTCGATTTGGTTTTCTGTTTGTTTCCAAACAGATACAAAGAACAGTTTTTTGTCTTGGGGCATAGTGGGGAGAAAGTGTCTAGAAGTGGATTAAAAAGTCCAATCAGATAAAATGCATATCTCCTTTAGGGGAATTTTAAGAAATGCAAGTTTGTTTGTTTGTTTGTTGCCAGTTAGAAACATTTCCAGAGATGTTTTTATGCCCCATAGATGTCTCAGTGCCCTTCATTGGTTAGTACCATGGACAACTGCCCAGCTGGACTTCCACTTAACCTGTCTCTGATGTTGTTATAAAGTTTGTTCTGCCCAAAGGCCAGTGGATGAATTATAGCAGGACACCCAGACTATCAGCCTGATGGGCCCTTTAAAAATGTGTATGAACAAAATGAAATATTACTTTAAGCAATGCAGCAGATCAATGTTGTCAAGATCACAAGGAACAGTCGGGTTGAATCTACTAGCTTTGAGCAAAGGCATTGTGCATCAGGGGGGAGTCCTGCAGTCATCCTGGTATGATGCAAGCTCTCCCAGGGGGATGTCCACATCAGAATATAGAGTTGTGCCTCTGTTTATGCAGACAATATGTGCGCTGGTCCTGGGCCTATTTGCCCTTGGATCCATTCCTCACCCGGCCCCTTGCACAAAGAAAGTACACTGCAGACTACTTTCCAGGAAGGGAATGGCCCAGGCAGACACTAGAGGCAGATGGGGGAGGAGGCAGGAGAGAGAAGCCAGGGTTTTTCTCACTCCCTATCTGTTTCTGGCAACATCTGATACAATAGCTGAGTATCTTCTAGCCCCATCTAAGGTCCTTAGCTCTCTGCCTCCTCACTCTGGCCCAGAGGAGGCTGTGGTTTTCTGGTAGTGTTGATCTCTAGGTTTTTCTCTCTCTCTGTGCTGCTAAACATCTCAGCTCTTCCTTCTCCTGGGTGATCAGTTTCCTGCACGAGACCCCTCTGTTTTAAATGGAGGACACTGACTGATTAGTAGATAATGCAAAGCCTTAGTACAGAGCTTCAAAAGGCTGAGTCCAAAATATATTGTCATGTCGCTATTCTAAATCTGAAGGTTTCCAGTCTGTCTGTTTCCTGTTTCATAAGTGTTCATGTTATTATTTTCCCCCTTGCATTCTCAACATTTCTTCTATTTATGACTTGAAGTTGCACTTCAGCTTATAAATGGACTTTCTTGTTTTCTAGTTATTACATCTTGGCATAATAGTTTCCAAACACTGTTTTATTATGTTCCACACTTAAAAAGCCACCTGGATAGTCTCCCTTTCTAGTCTTTTTGTTAAACTATCTTTAAGCCCCCTTGCGTGTTTTTGTAATGTGGAACGCAGACTTTGTTACGACAGAACAATTTCAAAAGACTTGTGCAGCTGGGAACTTTTTGATGATTTCATTTTATAAGTCCTTTGGAATGAACGTGGGCATTAAGAGGCACAATGAATACAATATCAGTTTAACAAGATTTGAGTGGCCTTATTTTTTACAGAGAAGTTAACATTTCTAGACACGGTGATTCCACCAGTGGCTTTCTCCATAATGTTTAAAAAATGGAATTTAGCAGACGTATAAAATGGAAAAAAAAATAGAAGAGTTGTCATAAATCTTTTATACTAAAGTATTTTGTGATTGCTTAAGAAAGAAACAAGATGAGAAAGTCCAGGTGCTATTTGTTAAAGTAGAGGGTTGATGTTTCACCATCTCAAAGGGATAAAATGAAAGAAACCAAAGAACATAGGTCACATGTTTGACGGTAACTCACTAGAGAAATCAAGCCCATGTGGCCTCTGCACAAAACAGGAATGTCCAAAGCCCGCCAAAGAAATGAAAGTGCACAGCGTGGCAGAATTCAGCAGACCCTTTCTCTGGGGCAGGACTTAATCTGCTTCCATGCTGGCCGTGGTGCCTGTCTGTGAGTCCCCACAGGGCAGCCAGACAGCAGTCAGCAGGAGTGGGATTTTCTCACCTTTTTTGACTACACATCAGCCACTTGTACCAACAATGCTATTTATTGTCCCTGAGGGAGATCACATGGTCTCATCACTTGGGCCAAAAAGGCTAGGAAACCCCTCAAGCCTTGCTGTTCTCTTCATTCTGTATATTGTTCAACACCAAGAGACGTCCTTATTGATTTGTGCCTTTGGACCAACTGTATTCCTCCATAGGCCATTTTTTTCTCTCTAGCATCTTCGATTTAGTAGATAGTTTGCACTTCACTGTCTAAAAAATACTTGAATATTCACCAGTGGCTCACCCCTGTAATCCCAGTGCTTTGGGAGGTTGAGGTGGGAGGATTGCTTGAGGCCAGGAATTCAACCAGCCTGGGCAACATAGCAAGTCCCTGTCTCTACAAAAAAGATTTTTTTAGTTTGCTGGGCATGGTGGCATGCACTTGTAGTTCCAGCTATTTGCGAGACTGTGACAGGAGAATTTCTTGAGCCTAGAAGATCAAGGCTTCAGTGAGCTGTGATCCTACCAATGCACTTCAGCCTGGGTGACACAGTGAGACCCTGTCTTTAAATTAATTAATTAATTAAAAATTAAAAATACTTTAAGATTGTTAATCTTGACTTAAATATATATATATATATATATATATATATATATATATATACCAGCTTTCTATATTAGTCTATGATTTCTTTCATCTTTTAAAATAGCCGTGTAATAGTTTTTCACCTGGATATAAGGGATTTGTTTAAATTCATGGCATATTAGTGAACAGTTAGGATTTTTCTTTTTTTAACTATTACAGACATGGTTGCAGTAAATATCTATGAACATCCTTCTTCAGTGGACTTTCTTGACTACTTCTACAAGGTGAATTTCTAGCAGTGGAATTTCAGGGTCAAAGGATATAAACATTTTACATGTTGATAGATATTGTGCAGTGTATTCTTGGCATATTATGCCATTTTATGCTCACATAAACATAGCGTGTTTGTAAAAATTATTATTTCTTTTTAGTCTTCAAAACTGTGTAGCTTGGTCATTTAAAATCAGTTTTAAAGGAGAGTGGCTTCTGGAAACTGCGGAATCCTTTTGTTTTCTAAGTGCCTTATGGGATTGGTTTGGTAAGCAAGTTTTTATTTTTTTACTTTTTGTTTTTTGAGATAGAGTCTCGCTCTGTCACTCAGGCTGGAGTGCAGTGATGCGATCTCGGCTCACTGCCACCTCCACCTCCTGGGCTTAAGCAATTCTTCTGCTTCAGCCTCCCAGGTAGCTAGGACTAGAGGCATGTGTCACCATGCCTGGCTAATTAGTTTGTATTTTCAGTAGAGATGGGTTTTCACCATGTTGGCCAGATTGGTCTCACACTCCTGACCTCAAATGATGAACCTGCCTCGGCCTCCCAAAGTGCTGGAATTACAGGCATGAGTCAGCACACCTGGCCGGTAAGCAAGTTTAGAGGCAGGAGCCAAGGCACAGTTAAATCTTCTTGATTCATTTCAGAAGAGAGAAACCCAAAGGGAGAGGTGGAATTCTGGAGGTCAAAGACTGGAATAAGACCTGGATCTGTGCTGACGTGGTGCTTAAAGGAGGGAAGAAAGAACAGTTTTCATGGCACTGCAGCACAGAAAGATTCTGGGAAAAAGGCTATCAAAGGGGCTGTCCGATTCTCTGACGTGGGACAACTCTTCCGTCCCACAGAAGATGATGTTAAATATCTCTACTCCCTTACCAAGTTGTCAATAAGCTTCGTATTCATCATTAACTTATTTTTTCAGTAAATTCTTTTGAGAGAGCTCAGCCAAAAAGACAAAGGAACAGTAGGCATCAGCATTACAGTAGTTTGACTGCATTGCATTTCACTTGGGAACTCAAGACAAAGGCAAGGAAAACACCCAAGCTTCTATAACCCGAACATAACCATGACTGCAATTTTATTGGGTTCCTGGCCATCTATTTATTTTCACATGCATTTTTACATAGTTGTAATCATAGTCTATGTGCAATTTTGCATCTTGCTTTGTAAATTTGTTATTGTTATTTGTATATATGTGTACTTATGAAACAAAATTACAAGATGAAGAAACAAACTTTTTATATTCTTATTTTTCACTTTTATTTGTAGGTTTTATTGTACCCAGAAGTAATTATAGACATATGTATGTAGTGAATCTTTGGGATTCTGTTCTCAGTGCTGGAAGTTCAGTGCATACGTTACACGGCCTTGTTCAGAGATAAAAAATGTGACAATAAGTACGTTGCTGAGGGCTGTTGATGCCACTTTTCAGTTCTAAATATAGAAAGTGATATTGATGGAAACATCTAGTCCTTCAACTTTTGCAGATATAACTTTTGCAGTTATAGTAACAAAAGTTAGTAGTTGGGTTCTTGATCAGATTGAATTAATGTTTTTTTCTAGCTCTAGAGTCTTGCCCTGTCACACACGTTGGAGTGCAGTGATGCAATCATAGCTCACTGTAACCTCTAACCCTTTGGATTGAGTGACCCTCCTGCCTCAGCCTCCTGAGTAGCTAGGACTACAGGTACATGCCGCTGCCATGCCTGGCTCATTTAAAAAATGTTTTTGTAGAGACGGGGACTTGTTAGGTTGGTTAGATTCTCCTCAAACTCCTGGGCTCAAGCAATATCCCTGGCTTGGCCTCCCAAAGCACTGGGATTACAGGCATGAGCCATTGTGCCTGACCTTATTTTTATTATTTTTTTACTTTTTTTAAAAAATATTTTCAATCTGCAGTTGGTTGATCCACAGTTGGTTGAATCTGTGGAACCCACAGATACGAAGGGCTGACTGTCATACAAATTTTCTAAAACAGTAAAATATTAATTAGTAAAACTTCAAATTTCAACAATGCTATTAACTTCCACCTGCATAGTTTTTAAATATAAATGTAATTGCTCTAGATAAATGAAGAAGATGGAAATAGCTGGTAAAAATTGGTTATATGTTAAGCCCTTGAAATTAAAAAAAATTAACATCTCTTTGAAAATAAGTATTCATTTAGTAAAACATTAGAAACGTGATTAGAAATAGCACTCTATTTATGATTATTAGTACACAAATCTCCAACACTTTAAAAATATTGAAGAAGTAATTACATTGAATTTTTCTCAACAATAAGATATATAATCACTATTAACTTGTAGACTTTTTTGCCTCAACTAGAATACCCACATATTTCAAGTAAAGCACTCATTTTAGGTAATGGCCAGAGACTGGAATTTTTAAAATATCAATTCTAAAAGTAGTCACAAAAAGCACTGTTAAGAAACTTGAGAAGAATAGCAAAGAACTAATGGAGGAAACTATTATAATGTGCACCAGTTAAGAAAATTACACAATGCTTATCTTTGCATCAAAACAGTATCTATTATGAAAAAACCTTAACACTAATTTATACTAGCTCATATTTATATTTTAAAAGTTATTCCTTAGTGAAATGTCTAAAAGAAAGACTTTACAATTCTTAAGTTTAAAGTTCAAATTAATGAGAAAATAGTCCAGGAAAAAAATTATGTAAATGGGCAGAGTGAATGAGCAGCATTTTCACAGAAGATAAGCAAATGGTCTATGGATGTATGCAAATATGTTCAACCTCATTGGTAGTGAGACATTAGCAGATTAAAACAATAAGATTCTCATCAGATCAGCAAAATTTAAAGGTTGATGACATCCAGTGCTTTCAAGGACGTGGTTATATATTGGTGGGCTATAAAAAGATAGAGTCTTTTTGAAAAAATGTGTGAATATGCATTAAAGTTTTTAACACACATTCTCTTTGCCATAGCACTCCCACTTTAAAAAATGTGTATACAGACATATATGTGTATATGTGTCTATAAGAAGAAATGCACATTTGAAGTGATATCTGTTTTTATAGCAAAAAATTTAGAAATGACTTAAAAGTCCATCAACAGTTGAAGGGTTAAATCAATTACAATATATCTTTATTATAGAATTGTATGCAGTCAAAATAATGAGTAGATAAATTTATTTGCAATGACAAGCATTTCGTGATATATTGTTAAGCGAAAAATTGCAGACCACATACATAAAATGACACTAGTAGTTTAAAATGGTCCTAAATATATAGTGGCCCCAAGTGTCAGGCAGAAGCAAATGCCAATCCTTCCTAAAGGCAACTTATTTTTCCCAGTTCTTAAGGAATTTCCTTGAAAAACAAATTTCCTTACAGCCAAAAACTTATTCAAAATGTAGAGAAACAAGGTACAAAGAGTAAGAAGCAGCAAGAATAAAAATAGCAGAAACAAACTAAAAAATACTTCAGATATTGTTATAATGAGATGTAGATGATAAAATAATTTTGTTTAGCATGTTTTAATAAATAAAATTTAAAAATCCTTATAGAGAATAATAAACTATATAGAATGATCCATCACATTTGAGAAAGAACCAAATAGAGCACCTAAAAATGAAAAATATATTAACTAAAATGAACAAAAATCTCAATGGATGGACTTGGCAGTAAAAATTTTTTTCTGCATAGAGCCAAACTGATGCAGTTGAAGAGATAATTAGTGATCTTGAAGACAAAGAGGTGTAAAGAAGTTATCCAAAATGTTGCACAGAAATGAGATACAAAATGTGAGGGAAAAAAGCTAAGAAAAATGGTGAATAAAGTAGAAATGTGCCTAACAAATTTTAGATGGAAAAGAGAGAGAAAAGGGGGACAGAGGTAATATTTGAGAATAAGATGACTGAGAATTTTTCAGAATGGATCAAAAATATCTTATTCTAGATTTAAGAGCATAGCAAAAATCAGACAGAATAAATATAAAGAAATGCAAAAACTACATAAATCATAGTGAAACAGGGGAGCCACGAAGATGAAGAGATCTTAAAGGAGACATGTTACCTTCAAAGGAGCAACAAACTGACAGCTCATTTCTTGACCACAGCAAGGGAAGCCTCCAAGAGACTGTGGAATAACATATTCAATGTGCAAAGGAAAAACCATTTTCAATCCAAACTCCATACTTAGAAAACAATTTTTTTTTCTACATAGAGCCAAACTGATGGCATTCTAAATCCATCAAAAACTTAGGGGAGTTTTCCATTAGCAGATCTTTGCTAAAGGAAAATCTAAAGAGTGTACTAGAGATACAAAGAAAGTGATCTCATATTCCAAGTCTGAGATACCAACAATAATGGAGAGGCACTTTCACTAATAGCCAAGATGGAGTAACAGGATTTGACTTAAGGCTTCTAGCTGAAACACTACCACTACTAATGGTCGAGTGCAGTGGCAGAAGTGAAGGTTCTCTCTCCCTCTTTCTCTTCCTCTTTCTTTCTCTCTTACATTCTTTCTTTTCTTTCTTTCACTCTCACTTTCTTTCCTTTTTCTTTCTTTCAAAAATAAAAAAAATAAAAAAAATTAAAAAAAAAATTAAAAAAAGGATCTAAGAAATCCTTTGGAGGTAAGGATATGATCAGTCTTGTGACTGTAGCAAAACTTGTGAAATTGTGCAATTTAAATATGTGCAGTTTATTGTATGTCATTCATGCCTCAACAATTCTATTTTTGAAAGAAATGGAAGGCCAGAGAATTTGGAGAATATATGGATAATTATAAAAAATATAATGATTGTAGAAAACAGCAATCTTTGTGTTTCGTGTGGAAAAAAAAAAAAAAAGAATTTGTATGCATGATCATAATGGCATCTTGTTCCAGAGACATAATTCTAATAGGGATGAAGGCAATGTTCAGGAGATAGGTAAAGGTATTGATTAACTTGAATCTTTGATAAATTAATAATGCATGTTATTTTGATGGTAAACACTAAAAGACTAGTATCAGAGTGTATGACTTCCAAATAGTAGTAGACAACATAGAATTTAGAAAAAAAGAATCAATCCAAACAGAAGGCAACAGAAGAGAGAAAAAGAATCAAAGAAAATGTACTTCAAATAGCACATAACAAGATGGTATTTAATACAAGTAAGTTAACACCAACATTAAACACCAAGATTGTCAGACCAGATTTTTTAAAAAGCACCTATATTCTGTTATAATAAACATGTTTAAAATAGAAGTTTCTGGAAAAGTTAAAAGTAAAATATGGGAAACGATATACTGGGAAAACACCAAAAAGAAACCTGGTATACCTCTATTAAAAATCAGATAAATAATTTTTCAAAAAGACTATTATCTTTTTAATTTTGGCCAAAGAGATACAAATAGAATTGTGGTGTGGCAATTTCCAGAAAGAAAGTCAGTTTGTGACCTTTGCCCCTTCTCTTGAGGCTACCCTCCTCTTGGTTGGCTGGAACGTAGTCATGATGGCTGGAGACAAAGTACATCTTGGAAACTTGGGTTTGCACAGTGCAGGAGGGGCTTAGGTCCCTTGTGACTGTAGAGTCAAGCCATTGCTGCAGACCTTAACTGTTCACTCCAGACTAGTGTTGTAAATAATCAATTTCTGTCTTCTGTAAGGCTCTGTTTTTGGAGTCTGTTTCTCACACTGGAAGTTAATCTTAATTAATACAGAGTGAGTTTACAGAAGCCAAGGAAGTAGACACTTTTGCAAAGGAAGGAAAAAAACCATCATTGGTTTCCTAATCCCAAAGTACTCCTGAGACATTATTATAACCCTTAGGTAATCCATATGACAGAATAAAAATAGTTCCCTCAAATGGCAACTGGCAATATATTGCATATGGTTATTAATCTATGCTCTGCCTCCTACTTTCAGCTGATTGGCCAGTTAAGAAGGAAATAGAAAATTAGAAGATTAGTTTGGTTCATTTAGACTCCCATTTTTTTCTTTCTTCTTCAAGCACTTAATATCCATGGAAACTGCCAAATGGTCCATTTGTGTTTAATATCCTCTATAGGAAATTTAATTAAGAGAAATATCCCTCAGAGAATGCACACATTTGAATTTCTGTTGTATAATATTGGTTTACAATCTGTGTGTGTTCCTTAGAAACTCGTTTTGCTCCTGTTGCTGTTGCTGCTGCTGTTGTTTTTCAATCCAGTGACAAGACCCAGAGAAAAATTGCTCAAGTGCAAACTCTTGCCAGGTAATAAAGAGATTTGAAAATTAACCACAGAGTAAGTCAAAGGAAGATTTCAATATAGAAAACTAAAAGCCAGTGACCTCACTAAATGCATTTCATGATGCTGGCTCTGAAAACTAATAGGTTCTGGTACATTTTGATTGGTGCAAATCCGTAATGGAGTGTGTAGGAGGAAATGACTTAAAACCTTGAAGGCCATAGAAGTACGGGAACTCAATGAACTATGTAAGTGGTCTCCAAACTGCAGTACATGTGAATTCTTTCCAAAGGGTATGTGGGTATAAGACAGTTTATGGGAAATCAATTTCCAGATTCCAGCTATTTCAAAAATATATGTTTCTAAGAACGTTCCTATGTGCAAAGCATCATCCTGATTTTCTTTTTCTACCTTCCTTTTTACAATTATCCTCTTCCCACTCTACAAGACTTTGAACTATATTCCAGTCAATGAAGAAATCATCTCACCATAAACCCTGATTTACATATGCTCTTAAGGATAAATCGCATTGAATG
Organism: Cacajao melanocephalus; assembly: GCA_963573385.1. NCBI lineage: Eukaryota > Metazoa > Chordata > Mammalia > Primates > Pitheciidae > Cacajao > Cacajao melanocephalus. The sequence continues at coordinate 41,927 of CAUYLG010067493.1, forward strand.
GTAAAACTGATTTTTATTGCAAATACTTTATTCATCATTTAATTATTTGAAAAGGATAATGCCCTTGGCTTTTATCTCTGTAATAATATTACAAAGTTGAACTGCAAAATACTACTAGTCACCCAAAGAATGCATCACTTCTCAAAATAAGAAACATTCTCTCTCAGCCATGTTCTCATTTGGTATGGACACATGATTTACTAGGCATCTGGAAGCCATTCTTTTAAGATGTCTTCAGTGCTTCCTTTGGTGTTATTGGGAGACATCACCCGGATATTATTAATCCTCAGTTTGTTTTTCCAAAATATCAAGTCTCACATTAAATCCTTTATCCTCCATGAGGTTTTCTGGAGTAATCACTTCTTGGCTAGACTACACATTTTCTATATCAAATAACTTTTCCTACATTCCAAGGTATTTTGCTCTGAGTTTTGACTTTTAAAAAATCCAGAACAAGTGCCACTTCACATAAAATGAGCTCAAACATTTTTAAAGAGTATTCTATATTCCTTTTTATTCTTATTTGGATAAAAGAGCTTAGAATAAAACAGTGAGACTTTAAATACAATTTATAATAATACTAAATAAGATTTTAAATAACTACATACAAATAAGCAAATTTGTACACTTAGTTATTAATTCTGTATTCATCCTAGATATTTTTGCTAAGAGGATGGAATAGGATAAAGTGACCAGACCACCATGGTAATATAATGGAAGTGATGATCAAGATCAGATAATATCTGATAAATGATGAATGATATGATGAAGAAGCATGCTTTGGAAGATTGAATTGTTGGTCTCAATGATTTCTTCACTCTCTCATAGTGACGTCATGTCTCTACGCCCTTGCCATGGCTTCATGGTGGGCAAACAATAGTTCTCCACACTTTGACTTTGGGCTTGACCATATGATTTAATTTGGTCAATGGGATGTCAGTGGATGTGATGCAGTCAGAGATTTGGAATGTCCATTGAAATGATCCACCATTACAAGAACATGTCACTGGTAGTCACTGCTTCTAAATCTGGGTTCCAGAATGAGATCTGTGGAGCAGATTCACAACCTGCAAACAAGCCCAGAAGAAATACAGCCTGAAGCAGAGCCTCTGAGTCAGGCCCAGCCTAGATCAGCCAAACTGCAATTGAAACTCCAAATGGTCTACAGATTCTGGAGTGTGAGTATAAATACACATATGCCACTGAGTTTTGGTACAGTGTGTTACGCAACATTATTGTCGCTATCATTGACGTTACAGAAGCTTCAGCTCCTTTGATGGTGTGCTCATCAGGACTGAATCTGTTTAAGTCTTTGTGATGATTAGCCAGGACTGGATAATGGAGAGCAAGCTGTCTACAAAGTGGTTGATGCTGATTCTTCTTGAGAAGTTGATTTACTCCTGGTTGTTCTTTTCTTAAAAGTCATAGTGATGGGCAACAAATTTTTCCATTGTCTTTAGCGTTGTTCAAACATTTCTACATTTCTATATTACATGCTTAAATTGCTACTGTTTATTTTATTTGTTTAATTTTAATCTTCTTTTTTAAGAGACAAGGTCTTGCTCTGTTGCCAAGGCGGGAGTGCAGTGGTGCAATTATAGCTCACTGCAGCTTTGAACTCCTGGGCTTAAGTGATCCTCCTGCCTCAGCCTCCCTAAGTGCTGGGATTACAGGAATGTCCCATTGTACCCCCTGATTTTTCTTTTTAAGAGATTATTATTGACTTCTTACTCTAGAAGAAGAGGGTATAATTCTGTTCCACACTCCTTCCCTATCCACGTACTTGCCCTATTCCAATACCTGCATATTTGATTGAAAAGACTGTTAAATGTGAGCACCTATAAATCTTTGCTTTCAGGCTGGTCAGTCTCAGATCTGCCTGCTGATGTATACTGGGTTTCTAGTGTGAGGAAGCTGACCAAGAGAAGGGGTTGAGGGGGCTCTCAGCATTCAGCATGCCCATTATTTTAGTACAGTGTTCATGGCTGTTATAAACTTGTCTGTTGAGAAAAAGCATATATGGTCCAGCTACCCTTTGAACAAGGCTTTCAAGCAGTTTTCCTGTTTTCAGCCCACCTCTATCCTGGCCTTAAGAGATGATTCCCAAAAGCGTGAACAGAAAATGTACAGAAGACAAAATACTAAAATTAAAAGTATATTGAAATGCTACAGATGACCAGTAATACAACCAAATAAATTCAAATTAGAGCAAGAATGAGCTATGAAATTCAGCAGACTACTTCAGTGCTGGCTAGTTCATGGTGAGAAAGAAAAATCTCCGACACTAGAGATAGAGAACAGATTGACAAAAACTATGAGAAACAATCTGGTAAAATTCATCAAAAACTTTAGAAGTATTTATATCCCTTGACCCGACTCAAATTCTAGGATCATATACTTCCAAATAATAATAAATATTTGAGAATAAATATACTCATTTCTGGGTTATTGCTAATAAAAATAAACTAAACTCTGTCTAGCAATATGAAATTATGACAATTTATATGAAATAATCTTTGTAAATATCAAAATTGTTTATGTCAAACCTGATGATTGGGCAAAGAAAATTTAATTTTCAGTTAACTGGAAAAGAAAAAGATTCCTGCAAGTTCTGATTCATCCCAGAGTCCGATTTGCAAATATATTTTTGTTGTCTTAAAAGCATTTAGGTTTCATGTCTCTCTGATCTGCTAAGGTAGTTCAACACCTTTACTTACTTTTGTTCACATTTTGTTGACATGTTTTGCCCATTTCTTCTTTCCTCCCGTTCTCTTTCTCCACTGTCATTTTAGTGAACTTTTGGGATGTGCCCCATGACTGGAAGTTTCGTAATGTTGCATGTGGGTTTAAAATACCACTGAGCCCATGATCACTTTCATCGTTTCTAGGGGCGTTGACCAAACTGAGAAGAGAATATACTATCCTGGGTTTATTTCCCTCTTTTCCTTTTAAGTAGAGCACTGAAACTCAAAACATGCTTACCCTGTCCCCCAAAATTAAATTTGAGATTCCAGTCAGTTTGATTATTTTCTTGCCCAGATTTTCCAGTCAGAAGGCCAGCCAACTGCATTACATGTAAATACTAGATAAGGACTGGAGAGAACACCTTTTCTCCATGAAGTTGCGTCAAGCCAGATGTTTAAGGCAATTCTACAGCTTAATTTCTGAACCAAAATAATTGTGTTTGATACACATGCAATAACCTATTATACTTGGATATTTTATATGTGGCCTAATTTTAAGTATATATAAAATTTAAATTTACTCATAGCTCCTATGTTCATTGTCTCTTATACCATCCTAATTTTTGTTACTACAGGAACACAGGAGTATTGTAACATGTTAAAAGATAAAGAGGTAAATTTAAAAATGAACAGTTCTTCCCCATCCATTCACTTTCTAAGGCTATATATATATATATATATATATACACATTATCAATCTGTTGTGTAACCATCCACAGTTTGTACATATACCCAAGAAACAGGATGTTAGAATTGTTTCACTGGTTTAAGATACAATAGACAATTTATCCCACAGTGGGGTATGAGGCTAAGATATAAAACTGTAAAAGCTGTAAGTGGAAAGTCAATTACCTGACTCACTCACACTAAAGCTATAGAAGGGAAATGAGTGGATTTCCAGGGAAGAGCTCTTTGAAGAGTCATACTAGGCATTGCCTCTCTACTTGCTGCCGTTTGGGCCCCCAAACTCAATTCAGAGGGGAAGGGAGAAGAGAGACTTCAAGGTACCACTCAGAGAGCAAAATATATGTCCTGTGTGGTTGGGGGTCGGGGAGAACAGAGTGGACAAGTGTCTTACTCCCAGCTGAGGAGTCTTGGGGTTGAGCGAAAGGCTGGGTCTGGTGGATTTGGTGGAAAAGAGCAGGAGAGCTTCTGTAGTGATGGGATTGACCTGCATTGCCAGAATTTGCTGGGCAAATAATGTGTGAGTGCTTCCCATGGACTAGATTTAGGCTGTTGGGTGGGGGGAGGGAAATTCACTGGTTGGGGGAGATGGCGGTGGCGTGGTAGCTCTAGGACCTTAGCAGACAGTAGATGTAGTGAACTGCCAGCTTCCCAAGACTACAACCAGAATAGAGAAGCTTGTTCTGTGATGGAGCAAAACACAAGGGAAAGGACACCAACAAGACAAGGTTTCCGAAGAGCCAAGAAAAATACCCACAAGAGAGACAGCCAGCCTAGGCTTTGTTCAGAGAATGTAAAGCCAGGTTATGACAGGACCAGACAAAAACAGGTTCCCTGTCCTTTTTCACCGGAAGGGTTAGAGTAAACCCCCAGGTTGGAAATGGTGACGACATAGAAAGAAAGTGATCACACATTCTAAATGTCCTTTGCCCTCAGGCTGGTACTTTGGTCTGGGATGCTTGCCTGATGGGATGACCCAGACCTCTGTTTCTGAGGGATTTGAGCCCTTAGCTGGCTTGCCTTGATGAGGCTGTGGTTACCGTGATGTAAGCCATGGAGGAGGAATGAAGTGAATTCTCAGGGTCCTTGGGTTTTAAGCATCCTCTTTCCTGGTGGTAGCACCCTAGCTCCCATGCAATCATGGCCAGTCATGACTTGATGGTCATAATAACTCTCTTTTTTTATCTGGCCTACTGGTTTACTTGCGTGAGGAGCCCAAAGGAGCCAGGGGGTGGTAACAGCTTCAAGTTCAATGGAACACCTCCTCTATTCCCTGACGGATGAAATCTCCCCATGGCAAGTAGGGCCTCTAGTCTGGCAGAGCTCAAGGTTAGTGATAATTGGAAGCTCAAATTCCACAAGTTGGCAGGTCACTGAGAGCTTCGATGAGAAGATTCACTCCTTGTTTTGCACACCTAGGAATTCTAGCAATGAAGGAAAATAGCACTGCGTATCACACATCCACTGTTAATTCCAAGCATATGCCACATCTCAGAAGATGGAGACCCAACCCTAAAAGGAGTTCTGCCATACCAGCACCTTACCTGAGCCCTCAACACGTCATTCTGCTGTGCTATCAGGCAGTCTCTGGGTGATATGGTCCAAGGTAAGTCTGGTGACTCTCGCAGTCATGAGCCTATTATTGCATCTTTGTTTTTGTTTGTTTATTTCAGATTCAGAGGATACATGTAAGAGTTTGGTACATGGATATATTGCATGATGCTGAAATTTGGGTTTCTGAGAATCCCATTGCTCAAGTAGTAAACATAGTACCTGAGAGGTAGTTTTCCAACCCTTGCCCCCTCCCTCCCCAGCTTTGAATTGCCAGTGTTTATTATTCTCAAGTTAGTGTTTAATGTGACACAATATTTAGCTCTTATTTCTAAGTGAGAACGTGCTATATGGTTTTCTGTTTATGCAATAATTCACTTAGAATAATGGTCTGCAATTGCAAAGCACATGATTTCATTCTTCTCTATGGCTGTGTAGTATCCCATGGTGTATACATATCTCATTTCTTCATTCAATCCAACCATCTTTATCCACATCTTTATGCCCATCTGGGTTGATTCCATGTCTTTCATTGTTGCATCTTTGCTGCTCTCAAATGATCTCTTTTTCTGAGATAATCATTGTTATGGTGAATCTGAGGTAATAATGTGGGTGAATCAGGCTTTTTTTTTCAAGGGTCTTGCTCTGTTGCTCAGGCTTCCTCTGTTGCCCCCACCCTCATGGGGCCCCACCACCAAGCTGGCATAGCACCATTCCTGGAGAGACCAACTGGGCCCTGGTAGCAGGTCAATTATATCATACCCCTTCTACCTTGGAGGTGACAAAAACTTCCTCCCTACTGGGGCTGACATGTCTTCCAAATGTGAGTTTGCCTTCTCTGGACACAGTGCCTCCACCAGCATCACCATCAAAATGCCTGAGTCATGGGAGGATCGCTTGAAGTCAGGAGTTCGAGACCAGCCTGGGCACATAGTGAGACCCCCTTCTCTACAAAACATTGTTTAAATAGCTGGACATGGTGACACATGTCTGTAGTCCTAGCTATGCAGAAGATTATTTGAGCCCAGGAGTTCAAGGCTACAATGAAACAGGATTGCACCACCACACTCTAGCCTGATCCACTCCAAAGTAGGAGATCTTCAGAGTTTCTACTGTTGACTACTGCCCTAATAGAGCCACGGAGGCTTTTGGAGGTGACTGAAATGCCAGCTTGGTGATGGGGCCCCATGAGGGTGGGATGCTGTTCTCCAGGCTACATGCACCCTAAATCAATAGCCATTCTATGGGGTTATGACTCCTAAAGGCAAACTGCTCTGATTCTGGAACCAAGAGATGGAATAAGTGGCCAGATTTACCCATCATTTGGGAAAATCTGAACTTCCTGTCACCACAGATCTGGGCTCTGCACATTTATATTTTCTTTAGACATAAAAAATTTTTATTGTAGTAAAATACACAAATGTAAAATTTACCATCTTAACCATTCGAGTCTACAGTTCAGTGGCATTAAATACATTCACATTTTTGTGTGACCATCACCACCATCCATTACTAGAACTTTTTCATCTTCCCAAACTGAAACTCTGTACCCATTGAACAATAACTCCCCACAGCCCCCTCTCCCAGTCCCTGGCAAACACCATTCTATTCCTAGACTAATTTCAAACTCAGTTTCTTCTTTCACTTAATCAAAGAGAGGGTGCATTCCTGGCTAATGGGATTGTTCTCTACGTGCAGGCCTTCTTGCATATAGGTGAGTTTATTGTAGAAAAAGGTACCAGAAAACGGGGTTGTAGAAAGAAAACAAGGGGAGACACAAACTGGATGAGGGTTTTCATGCTGAGCATCCTATCCAAAGGCCTCAGCAGTCCTGCCACAGATCCGTCCAATTCTTTTGCATCAGGAATTTGATCTTGTGAGTGATTTCAGTGCTTTAGGACTGCAGCAAGTGTGATAGCTTTCCTGTTGTCACCAGTGGCATGGCTTCTCACTGTACTCCTGATGGTATCCTCAATGCTTAATGTCCTCAATGAGTTCACCCACGGTGAGGATTCTGTTGAGGTTCCTGTACCCTCCATGGCCCTTCCTGTACCATCATAGTCCAGGCAATGAACTTCAGATGTTTTGCCATGACCCTGCATTTATGTCTCCACTCTGCAGGGCCCCATGCACTCAGGATCCAGTGAACCTGATGCCTATTCTGCACATTTAAAGACCCTGGCTCCTAGAGAAGAATGTTCCACCAGGGGACATACAACTTTAAGTTATGGTGGCTATTTTGTAACTTTGGGCTCCTTATGAAAGAGACAAACAGGCAAGTAGAGGAGTCATGATCCCAACAGAGAAACTGACCCAGATCATCAGGAAGAGGGAGGTTGCTGTTGTAAAGTGGGGTAAGGATGTCTTTGCCCAGTTTTGTTGGTAAAGGTATAGAGTAGTCACCACTTGAAAAGGGTATTATACCAGAAACTCAGCAGTGAGGGTCAGGATCATCCCCACCAAGGAAACCATATAGATCAGCAAAAGTGCTAGTGAAACACGTGGGGAATCAGGAATGGACAGAAGAGGAGGGTAGAAGCGAATATGTTTTGGCTCGGAGACCAACTGCAGAACCAGAGCTTGCAATTTTGTCTCCTATCTTTCACTTGTAAGTTTCCCCAGGGAAAGATGACCACCAGGATCCCAGAGGAGCTGCTCCCAGATACCGCTCTCAGAGCTCTATTGCATGATGCTAGTGATCTCAGCTATGTAAGGGGTGGACAGTAGGGGATGCTATGGACTGTACAGATACCTGACCCCATCCCACCTCTCCAAGACTGAAGTACTCCTGCCCTCAGCTGCTGAGGAATATGGGCAGCTGATAGCCCTCAACTAAAAGACTAAGGTTATGCCCTCTTCCCTGGGACAGCCTGCACCCAGGGACTGACTGATAATGATCAGTTGATGAGAAGATCTAAAGGCCCAGCCCCTTTGCCTCAATATGGGAAAACTGTTGGGCCATCCCACCTCCAGGGTTCTCCATGGGGTGGTCATGACTGCATGACAGTTCAGTTTCTCTCTTGGCCCAAACTCCTTGCCTTCAGTCTCCTGAAGGCACTTCTCAATACATTTCTCATATGCCCTTCTCTTTTATTTTTGACATGGAGTCTCGCTCTGTTGCCCAGGCTGGAGTGCAGTGGTGCAATCTTGGCTCACTGCAACCTTCACCTCCTGGGTTCAAGTGATTCTTGTGCCTCAGCCTCCCAAGCAGCTGGGACTACAGGCACACACTACCATGCTTGGCTAATTTTTTGTATTTTTAGTAGAGATGGGGTTTCACTGTGTTAGCCAGGATGGTCTCCATCTCCTGACCTTGTGATCTGCCCACCTCAGCCTCCCAAAGTGCTGGAATAACAGGCGTGAGCCACTGCACCCAGCCTCACATGCTTTTCTCTATCCCAGAGTCTATTTCCCAGGGGAAACCTGAGTCCAGGTGCCTTGTTAATGGTCTCTTTCTTTCTACTTATGCACTTCTCCAGTTTACTTCCCCAGTGTAACCAGAACAGCTTCTTAACAAGAGAAATCAGGGCATGTCACTCCCTGCTTAAACTCTTCCAGTAACTTTCATTTGTTCTTGGAAGAATATTTCAATCCTTATTATGGCTCCACCTCATGCAATCCTACCCACCGATTCTGTCTTTCGTCCTTTCTCTCCTTTGCTACCGTACTCCATGCCGATGGCTCTCCTTCTGGTCCAGGAATTCTGAGTTGAGTTCAGTAGACTCCTTTTTTGGCCAGGTCCTGAATTGGATAATCAAGTTCTGCCAACAGAGTGCCTGCCACAAATTGGCATCCAAAAAGCATTTATGGAGTAAATGAATGTCTAGGAGATTAGAATCTAAGGAGAAGGAGACATTTCATTTCCAGGCCATGGGCCTGGGTCCACAGTACATCGCAGAGAAATATCAGAGGGCACAGGGAGGCAACTGAGGCTGCATTTCATTGGCTTTTTGTCTTTATCTATAAGAGAAGGTAGAATCTAGTGAATTTTGTCTTTAGGACTTCATAAGACTTCATGTAATTTTCTCTCATTGGAATTTCTAACCCTAACAGCCATATGCAAGCTGAAGAGAAAAGCCTGGAATACATCTGTTCCCCATAGTTCTCAGAAGGGATCAATCCTGCCAACACCTTGATCTTGGACTTCTAGCCTCCAGCACTGTGAGATAAGACATTTCTGATGTTTAAGCCACCCAGCGGTACCTTGTTACAAAAGCTCTCGCAAACTAATGTGTACAATCTGTGTCTGAACTCTCTGATACATGAGAGGAACAGATTTGTTCAAGCCAGGGAGGATGGTTTCACAAGAATCCCTGTAGATCACCAGTCCCCAACCTTTTTGGCACCAGGAACAAGTTTTGTGACTGACAATTTTTCCATGGACCGGGTATGGGGAGGGAGTATGGTTTCAGGATGATTCAAACTCATTTCGTATCTTGTGTACTTTATTTCTATTATTATTGCATTGTAATATATAAATATTTATACAACCCACCATAATGTAGAATCAGTGGGAGCCCTGAGCTTGTTTTTCTGCAACTAGATGGTCCCATCTGGGGGTGATGAGTGACAGTGATAGATCATCAGGCATTAGATTCCCATCAGGAGCTTGTAACCTAGATCCTTCGCACGGACAGTTCACAACGGGGTTCATGCTTCTAATGAGAACCTAATGCCGCTGCTGATCTGACATAAGGTGTGGCATGGGGGACCCCTGCTGTAAATGACATAATGTTGCAGAGGTGGGGCAAAAACTTTCAAGACTTTCCCCAGGAGCCCATGGCAGATTTTCTCTAAAGTTTCATTGGACAGCACTGTGCCCTGTGCCTGTGCTCTAGCTATGGGCAGGGCTGGCAAAGGCCTCTGGCACAGCAAACCCTGGGCGTGCTCTCAGTGATGAAGGTTTTTTCCAAGATCACAGTTACTGAGAATCCTCAGGCTGGTTTTACCAACTCTAAGAACATGTGGGCCTCGCCTTTCCGGTGCGTGGTGAAGGGTGTCTGGAAGCGAGGCATCTTTGACTAGGCGATTCTTGAATTTAGCTCCTTCTAGGGGTCAGTCATCCTTCTAGATCTTAGGAGCACAGACTTGAAGAAGGCAGAAAAGCTCCCTATTTTCATAAAGCTTACCTTGTAGGGGTAGCAGATGGGCAACAAGGCAAAGACAGGTTATGGCCAGGCACAGTAGCCTGTAATCCCAGTGCTTTTGGAGGCCATGGCTAGAGGATCACTTGAGCCCAGGAACTAGACGCTGCAGTGAGCTATGATTATGATTATGTCATTGCACTGCAGCTTGGGTGACAGAGTAAGATGAGTCATGATAAGTCCTTCAGGAAGTGACTTGGTCCAGTTAGTGTTTCATCACGGCAAGGAAAAATTGGAAAGAGGTAACTGGGGACTTCTTCAAATTTAAATATTATTAAGTCCTTTTTGCTTGGAAAATCTCAGGTAAAATAAATTCACATTTTGCCATCAGATTAAGTGATGGTAGATTTTGACACTTGGTATGAATTTGGCAAATGAAGACAAATTTGCTTAGATCTTGGTGGGTGGTGGCTTTTTCCAGCTTTGCAAACCAAGGTCAAGTGTCCTGAACTTGGAAGATCTCTGGCTGGCGTCCACATTGGACCCAGTAATGCTCCCGCATGTCATACAGCTGATTAAAACATGCAGAGGAACTAAAGAACCCACAGAAGCTTCCCTGCTTCCAGGACTGGGACTTCTCCAGGGCCCTTCTGAAGGACGCACTCTGCTCCTCACCAGGTTGTGAGCTGCATTCCCGCCACAGGTGTGATGCTGTTGTCTCAGACTGTAATCCACCCATTTTTAAAAAGGCTCCTCTATATACCTATTAGCATCAGCCCCTTTCTCACTGGTTGCAAGTCTAAGCTTCTCTGAGGGTAGAGCCTCCTTTAGGCGAAACTATTCCATTCCTAACAACTTACGCACTTTCAAAAAGAGAAAAAAAGAACCCAAAACTGGCCAGGCGAGGTGGCTCAATGCCTGTAATCCTAGCACTTTGGGAGGCAGAGGTGGGCAGATCACTTGAGGTCAGAAGTTTGAGATCAGCCTGGCCAATATGGTGAAATCCCGTCTTTACTGAAAGTACAAATATTAGCCCAGTGTGGTGGCGCATGCTTGTTGTCCCAGCTACTCAGGAAGCTGAGGCAGGAGGATGTCTTGAACCAGGAGGCAGAGGTTTCAGTGAGCTGAGATCACGCCACTGTACCCCAGCCTGGGCGACAGAGCCAGGCTCCGCCCCCCACCCTCCAAAATACCCAAAACAAAGGACAAATATCTATACCTCATATCCCTACATGTTTGTACAAAGTTTCTACTTTGAGCTGGATCTGTATAATATTATGATAGGTGATATCCTAACATCATTCCACATTTGCCGCTTTGGCCTCTGGAAAAGAATCCAATTTTAATTCCGAAACTCCATCATCCTAAATCCCCCAGCATTGGTCCTCAAACACTGCGGGCCCCCACCCCAAGATAGTGCATCATCTCCCTCCCCCCAGTACTCCCACTCCCTGATACCTCACTGCTTTTCCAGTTGGGATTCTTGCTGGTAGGGTGTCTCCAGGTGGGGTCAAAATCATCTTAATGGACAAAGGTAAAAGCCATTTAAAAAAGAGATGGGGGACATGTTTTCATTTCACTCCCATCCTCTGCCCTATCGAAGAGCACTTTCTGTTTCTCCAGTGAGTATCAGAGTATTCTACCATATTTATTTTTTGGAAAGAAACATGTAAGCCTCCAAAATCCTATGAGAGGCCTTATGCTATTTGGGAGTACTCAGTGAAGATTTCAGGTACATACAACGCTCTTGTCTGGAAGCCTGTGGAGAAATGCAAAACGGAGTTCCTAAGAAATATTTTGTTTCCTTTCTGCTCCATTTTAAGTTTCTGCCAACTTGCCCCCGACCCCGCAACTGCTCACGACCTTCGAGGTCAGCTTTTCCCACCGCGTGAAGTGAGTTGGGATGCCTACTCGGGAGTTGCATAAAAGTGTTTGAGAAAGGGAGATGCAGAGTTGAATAAAAGTGTTTCCCGGGAGGAGCCGAGCGGAAAGCAGCAGGTGGCCGGGGCTGGTGGAACCCAGCGCGGGCGCAGAGCGTCTCCGGCGCGGGTATTTGGTGCAGCAGGTCCGCGGGAACCTCGGAGGCGCAGAGGTCCCGGGACCGCGGTGATTGACGCGGCTGCGATCGCGGCCAGGTGAGGGTGGGAGCGGAGGGCTGCGGCGGCGCTCGTGGGAGAGCACAGGCCCGGGAGGCCTCCGCCAAGGGCGCGACCGCCCGCGGCCGCGGGGCGCGCGGTGTTGACCGGCGTCCTAGCAACAGGCGGGTGCCGACCGCGGCGGGACAGGGCGCTGGCTGCAGGTGAGTGCGGCCCGGGGTCCCCACGCCCACCCCTGCGGGGACTCTGCAGCCGGCCGCGTGGGTAGGGAAACCGAGGCCGCTCTCTGGCCCCGCCGCGGCTGCTCTCTCCAGCTCCCCGTTCCCTCCCGAGGGCCGAGGCCCGCCCCCTCCCCATCTCTCTCCCAGCCTCACTCCTCCCCGCGAGACCTGGCCTCGGCCCCCGCCCGGGGACCGTCTGCTCCTTCGTCCCCGCGCCCGCCTCTGCACTACCCCCGCACCAGCACCTCCCGGATGCGCTCTCCACTTCTCCCGCCGCTTCCCGGCCTCTCCTGCCCCTGGTTCGTCTTTCTCCTCCGCCCTTGCAGCTCTGCCTCCCGCTCCTAGCGTGGTCTTCCGGGTCCCTCCCCACCTCGTCCCCTTAGCGAATTCATCCCTGGAAACCTGGATTCCAGCTCTGACGCCCCCTTCTTGTAATGAATCTAGTGGGGGCCGTCATTCCACACTAGGCTTAACTTTGGTTTTACTTAGGGCCCTGTTCCTGTCAGTTTGAAAGTTCGATTTTTCACTGGTCTTACTGAATAACTTTCTTCTCAGAAAGCCGTGCATGCGCGGACTCCCGGGGGATGTTACGACCACATTTGCAGATCTCAGAGCTGATGACTGACTTTCCATAGCCCCTTAAAGAATTCTGTTGTGCTTCTGCTTAAGTGTTAACGACATGATTCCGGAGTGGGTTTCATTTCACTAATGATGCTGGAAGCTTGAAATTGACCCTTAAAAAGAAAAACAATCTGTGGTATCTATTGGATAAAGAGAAAAATGGGTGTTAAGTGATTCCCAGTTTATGTAAACATCCCAGTTTATGTAAACACGTAACCAAAAACTTTTTCCCTTTTAATCTTTAAACTTATTTTCTTTACATCAAAGGTATGTGCTATGTATTTATATGGATTCATTTTAACTATGGTTCTTAAGCAAAAAGAGCTAACGGGGATTGGCAATGGGTAGAAACTGGAGAGCAACTGGTTTTGATTTTTAAATCTTAGTTTCGAGTTGTACTAACCATTTTTGAACACCATTTATTTATTTATTTTCTAATAACATTGAACTTGCCTTCTAGATTGTTGTAGGCCACCTTGAGGTTTTCTTAAGCTGACCAAACTTCTTGAATAAAAATCTTGTGCATTGCTGTGGTTCACTAGACTTGGAAATACAATTTGAATAGATTCAAATGTTACATTTCTGTCAAAATTTAGCTTGACGAAAATAAGAACGATTTTGCATTTCTTAGTTCTGTGTTAAGGGTCTTTCAAGGAGTTACTATATGGTATGTGGACTACCACAGTGTTAACATAATCTATGTTAATTTCCCATTTTTTCTTTAAAAATGTGCAAGAAGCAATCGTTATAAGATTACCAACACAAATGTTATGTTTAAGATGAAAGACAGAACTGTTCACCTAAGCCTTTCTGTATAAGATAAAGCTATTTGCACTTATTTTACACTATTTTACACTTATTTGCACTTATTTTACACAACATTGGGAAACTTGAGAGTCTCACACATACACATCAAAATATGTTTATGTGTTTAAATCTAAAGCTTTTCTCATCAATTAGCAATAGAAACAAAATGCTGGAATACTAAAACAAACGCCCAGAACAAATTCATGCACTAACTTCTACATTTTATTTCATGAACACTTTGGTATATATTTCTGGATCAGTTGTTCTAGAACCTATCTGGTCCAGTGCTTGTTTTTATGACAAATATTTTGTAATGCTGCTTTATTATCCTGAAATCAAGATCATAGATTATAATCCTACATACTTAATATAGTTTTAAATATCTATAGCATGTTAACTATAAAATGAAAGAAAATAATTGAAATACAATATCGGCATGTAAACACTAGAGTACCACTACACTGGAGTATATAAGGAAGTAGTCAGATTCCCAGCCTTACACAGAATTACTGTGAACACAGCAACCCCAAATGCAGACTGATACAGACGTGTCATTGCAACTTAAATTTCTTAAATAACATTACCATCAATGGTGTCATTTTCCAAAATGCTGAGTTCTTGGTAAAATTCCATGTAAAACAAAGTATGTACAACCTTTCTTTCCTTTATGATAGCTACAGTTCTGGGAAATTCAGGGTGTATTAAAACTGTGACAAAATACTTTGCAATTTTTGCAAAGTGCAGAAAAATTCTAGGCTCAGATAGTGCTTATCTGAAGTTTTTCACTTACCAGATGCCTGGAGGTTACAGCAGAATTCTTCCTTCTGAGGTACTGTCCTGCACAAAAGGATGTTTTACATCCTTGGTCTTCAATGCTAAAGGCTGGTAATGCCCCCTTTCCTATCATGTTGATAACTAGACATCCCTATAATATTTCTACACTCTTTATCAGCAGAAGGTACTGACCTTTTGTGATCCAATGATCTCCTGTGATTGAATTTAATAGTTCTAAGATTTAATACAATACAGAATATAAAATCTACAAGTCTAATCTTTGTACTTTGAACCTTTGTAATAATGATGGGAGATAAAAGCTAATTTTATTCTATATTTAACTTTATAACCATTCTTCTAATATTCTGGAAGAAAGACTTTATTGGTAAGTGTTATTACAAATGAGAAGACAAACAAGTATAGATTATCTGCAAAAAAATGCCTTATAATTTCCTTATAAAGTCAGAATTTGTTTTCTAATTGGTTCTTATTTATTGTTACAGATATTGTTATTTTTTAAAAGATCTTTTACAGACTAATTTCTATTTAGCCGATGTTAAATTTGTTTCACTTGAATTTGTTTTAAGTTTTACTGCTAGACTTTTCTGATAACTAATTTAGATAAAAAAGCTGAAAAACTCTCACTTATTCCTACATCTCTTCCATTAACTCCTAAGAAGGTTGTGAATTACAGTAAATGTCATTCTGGGCAGGATATATGGGCAGGGAATGTGGTATTTGGATTGTCCAGATATTCTGGTAATAGGATCAATGTGTCCTATATCATTTTTCAGAAAAAAATTATATTTTGCAATACTGTTCTTATTCTATTTCTTTTTTAACTCAGAAGGCACTTGGGGAACCCAAAGCTAACAGAATCATGTTAATCCGTCATCATTGTGATGATGCAGATATTATCACTATAAGATACTCGGGATAAACTATTCCATTTAATAGTATAATTCTTAACAACTTGTATGTCCTAGTTCAAAGGAGTGTTTGTCCCTGAAACTGCTGGCTCCCAACAGAGCTGTGAACTAAAGCCCTGAATACCAACCTCTTTCACTTCTTTTTTCTACTCTTGGAGTTTTTTTGTTTGGGTTTTATGCCTATCTGTTTGAATCCTCTCTCTTAGACCCCAGGGAATTAGAAAGAAGTTACTAATTTCAGGGCAGGCAAATAGCAGAAAGTTCTTAAATACTAGTTAGTTTTACCTAGTGCTCGTTTACTACCTTCTTGAACTGAAGAGCAATTAGATAATCTTAGAAAATCACTCTTCTAAGTTTAATAAGCAGAATGTAGGGTGGGGAGCACTAACATAAAGTCTTGAAAATGAAACATGTTTCAAGGAAAAGGTGGATACTATTGTCTCTCTTTCTGCTCTGATGTAGTGGTTGTGCTAAGCAGGTCTGAGCACTGGCGGGTCCCATGGGTGTGGCTCTGGCGAAATCGGCGCAGTGGACCGCTGCTGGACATGGAGCTGGAACCCTGGAAATCACCCCTCTAAATGAAGCAATATTGAAAGAAATTATTACGTTTGTGGAGAGTTTTATCTATAAATATCCACAAGAGGCAAAATTTGTTTTTGTGGAACCACTTGAGTGGAACACAAGTTTGGGACCTTCAGAATTTGAATCAGGTTATGTTGTCAGGTAAGCCAGTTAATTGCTTCTAGTATTTGATATCTTCATTGTACACATGTTCATCAATTGGTTCTAGGTTTGGGGGCAAGTCATCTAACCTCTTTGAATCTCAGAAGTCCTCTAAACCAGGGACTGTGAACCAGAGACACACAGGTGAAGTCTGAGGAGATTTGGCTTGGCCAACAAAGTATCTAAGTTTTAAATTTAAAGTTTTTAAACAAAATTTTAATTTTTAATTTTTGTGGGTAAATTTCTTTTGATATTATCCAGGTCACTACATTGCCAACATTCATTGCTGCTTTCTGCCCGGCTTTTCCACCCATATGTTTGTGTGTGTATATATATATCTATGCACTTTTTAGAAATGGAACCTCGCTATGTTGCCCAGGGTGGTCTCAAATACCTGGCCTCAAGTGATCCTCCCTCATCAGCCTTCTAAAATGCTAGGATTACAGGCATGAGCCACCACACCGGGTCATCCATATTCTTTTGAATTTTATTTTCATAAGTTTGTGGGGTACTTCTGTATTACCTGCTGGATTCCGGGAGCCATTGCTTTCGTGACCTCTGATGTAGACGAAATCTCTTCTGGTATTTAAATTTGATCAATTCCTGGGAATAGCAGTAGGAGGTGGGGTGGGAGGGTGATAAATGGTTAATTTTGATTTTGCTCAATATAAGGGAGAGAATTCTTAAGACTTAGTACTGTCTTCAGATGAGAGCCTTTCAAATCTGAGATGAAAAAAAAAATTTACCTCCGTCTCAAACAGTGAACTATCAATCTAATTCAAACATGGCGAAAAAATATATATACACACACACATACACATAAATTATATAAACATAATTAAATATAATTGTATAAGAATGTATTATTTCATTACATATTATAATTATACAAGAAATAAGCTAACAAATATACACACATATATAGGTACATACACACACACACACATACACACACACACACAGACATATATATATATATATATATATATATATATATATTGCCAGTCTCAGTTTATTTTTACACCTCAGGCATTCTATTTTTTACTGCCTTGTTCTTCTTTGGTTTGGATATGAACTGTTAAAGTCCGATCATGTCAAAAAAACTTCCCTAGCTAGCCAAAGCTTCCTGTAGCTGCCGTTTCCCTTTTCTCCCTTTGGGATTATTTGTGAGAATAAAGTCAGAATTTCATTTTTAGAAATGCAGCAAAACCATTCTTAAACTGCATTTCAAGAGCTCTTTAATTCTGATATTGGTCAGCCTTCTGAGTTGTTTGAATTTTTTTTTTTTTTTTTTTTTTTCTGGAGACGGAGTCTTGCTCTTTTGCCCAGGCTGGAGTGCAGTGGCGTGATCTCGGCTCACTGCAACTTCTGCCTCCTGGGTTCAAGCGATTCTCTTGCCTCAGTTCTTCCTAGTAGCTGGGATTACACGTGCCCACCACCACGCCTGGTGAATTTTTTTGTATTTTAGTAGAGACAGGATTTTACCATGTTGCCCAGGCTGGTCTCAAACTCCTGAGCTCAGGCAATCCACCTGCCTTGGCCTCCTGAAATGCTAGGATTACAGGCCTGAGCCACTGTGCCCAGCCTGAAATCTTATTTTTTTTTAATGGTGCATTTTTATTTCTAACTTTGCCACTGGTAACTTCCTCCAGAAGTGCTTATTTCTGTGTTGTTCAGCTTTCTTCCTAACCTTTGAAATATGATCTCCTACATAAAACCAATTAAAAACATATTAACTACTCTGCTGATTGTGGTGGCTCACACTTGTAATCCCAGCACTTTGAGAGGCTGAGGTGGGCAGATTACCAGAGATTAAGAGTTCAAGACCAGCCTGGCCAACATGGTGAAACCCTGTCTCTACTAAAAATACAAAAATTAGCCTGGCGTGATGGTACATGCCTGTAATCCCAGCTACTCTGGAGTCTGAGGCAGGAGAATCGCTTGATTCTGGGAGGTGGAGGTTGCAGTGAGTGAAATTGCGCCATTGCACTCCAGCATGGGTGACAAAGCAAAACTCAGTCACAAAAAAAATATTAATTACTATTTTTTACAAAAATGCATTTAAAGCAGATGATAGAAAAGAATATCATGATTGTAATTGGTTTGCCTCTGTACTAATTTTTGCTCCAAGCACAAATATGAACACATCTGCCCCCTAATTAGGTGGGCTGTGACGCACATGACTCAAATCTGTCACTTTTTCTCCTCTATTCTTGTTCAGATTCTTTTTGCTTTATTTCCATTCTTATATCTCAGCACACAGTTATTTATTTATTTATTTATTATTTGAGACAGGGTCTGGTTCTGTTGCCCAGGCTGGAGTGCAGTGGCATGATCATAGCTCACTGCAGCCTCCAACTCCTGGGTTCAATGGATCCTCCCACCTCGGCCCCCACAAGCAGCTAGGACTATAGGCACATACTACCATGCCCGGTCAAGTTTTCTATTTTTTTTTTTTTTTTTGTAGAGACACTATCTCACTATGTTGCTCCGACTGGTCTTGTACTCTTGACCTCAAGAGATCCTTCCACCTTGGCCTTCTGAATTGCTGATATTTCAGACCTGAGCCACTGTGCCCAGCTCTGCATGGAGTCTTTACGCACAATGTTCCCTCCTAAGAAGAACATTTTGACATTTTGAAACAATTACCCCTTGATTTTTATACTTCTGTCACGTTTACTATGCAGCTTTTCCTTGGGCTAATTTCTCAGTCCATTCTTTTGGTGTCTGATCTTTATCGATGCTATCTTTGATGTTGGAAGGGTAGAGAGAGGTATTGCTGTTGTATTAGAAGGAAACCATGCTTGCCTGGCTCTGATGAAAACCAAGATTGCCTTGAAGAAGGCAAAGGGTACAGCTGAGATTTTGGTCATAGTAGAAAATACCAGATGCTTTAACATCCAGGTTTTGACTATACTCCTGGTCTACTCCCCAAACCAAAGAAAGTTCAGTAAGCCATAGCCAATCAGGGTTTGCTACAACAGCCAGTGATGTCAACCAGAGATATTCTCCATTGCCCAAAGACTGATTATCAAAACAGTCCCCATGACCTAATTCATTGCCCTTTAGACCAAGAACACTCTTTTGGCTTCTCTGCTGTTAGTACACTATTTATACAGTTATTGAAAATGGGGAAGCTACTTTCCTTCCAGACAAGATTCAGGTCTGGGTATCCATGTGTAAGGCCAGGATTATCCTGAAGGATTTGAGCTTGGGGTCTCGAGATGTGTTTCTACCAAATAGAAATGTCCTTGGATATTTTAAAGTAAAGGCGGATACCTCTCCTTGTGGGTAGACCTCTCAGGCCTCTTATTCCAAAACAAGTTAAGTTTTATCTACACTGGAATTCTGCCAAAGTAGATAAGTCACCCTTTTTTGGTTGGTCTCTGCAGACACTGATGGGAATATATTTATATTTGCGGCCTTAGCTCTCATTTGATGTTGTACATTCCAAATGCATTCTGGGCAACAGTCAATAAAAGTTTGATCATCCTTTTTCTGATTAGGCTAATGAGCATCTGATACTGAAACAGATAACTTTAGTCACACACTAGAAAGGTTTTATGTTTCATCAACTGCCTCCTCTACTTTTGTGTCGATTATAGCACTGTCCATGTTACATGATTTGTCTTTTCCTTAGAATTATTCTGTGTTTTCATCCTTTTATAACATTTGTCATCATCTCTCCACGTTCAGTTTTGGGGTGGGGGCTGGGGGTCAAATAGGTCTACTTTCATTTCATGGAAATCACAGACCTCTTTTTCATTTACTTATTTGAGACTGAATTTCATTCTTGTTGCCCAGGCTAGAGTGCAATGGGGCAATCTCAGCTCACCACAGCCTCCACCTCCCAGGTTCAAGTGATTCTCCTGCCTCAGCCTCCCGAGTAGCTGAGATTACAGGCTTGTGCCACTACACCAGGCTAATTTTTGTATTTTTGGTAGAGACACCTTTTCTCCATGTTGGTATGGCTGATCTCAAACTCCTGACCTCAGGTGATCTGCCTGCCTCAGCCTCCCAAAGTGCTGAGATTACAGGCATGAGCCACCGTGCTCAGCCAGGTTTCTTTTTTATTATCATTTACAATTGCTTTTGTTCTTATCAGACAGGGTGAAATTCATAATCTTCCTAAAACACCTCAAAATAAAGCCTAAATCTGTTGTAAACTAAGAACAAATGACACAACTCAATGGCAATACCATTTGTGGCACACAGAATGGAGGCACTTTGATTCTTTTGAATGTAGCTTGGGAAATTTATAAATTGGATAAGCATCCAGAATCATGTGAAAATGCTATTACCTGATTTTTTTTTTTCCTTTTCTGGCAGAACTACAGTATAGTTTTTGAATCAAATGTGCTGTAATATTGCCATATTTTAGTTTTAAATTCTCACTCTACTGCATTTCAGTGATATATATGCATTGAGATAAAAATATACTCTGGTAGGAGTTGCGACAGGAAATCAGGTTGCCTGAGCAATGGCTGTCTTCCCCTCAAGAATGCACAATTCATACATGGTTCATACCTTTCTGGACCTTAGTTTTGTGATCAGTATCATGAAAGGCTGAATTTACATGACCTCTAAGGTTGCACTCAACCTATAAAATAATATTGTTTTATGAGACAATAATTATTGCATTTTGGTAAAATTTCTAAGTCACAGTAGTAGGGTCAGTGGCCATTACTGTTATTGAGCTATTTATTATTTTGTCCCTGAAAACTGCTAAATAGTTTCTTAGCTACAGCCTTATTTTCTATATTACTATTTAGACATACATTTATTAAGTAATAAGACACTAAATGCGGTGGCCTATACCAGTAATTCCAGAACTCTGGGAGGTAGAGATGGGAGACTCACTTGAACCCAGGAGTTCAAGGCTAGCCTGGGCAACATAGCAAGACCTTGTCTCTAAAAAATAAATAATAAATAACTAAAGAGACAAATAAATAAACAGCCAGGAGTGGTGGCATGCGGCTGTAGTCCCAGCTACTTGGGAGGCTGAGGGAGAAGGATCCCTTGAGCCTAGGAGTTTGAGGCTGCAGGAAGCTTTGATTGTGCCACTGTACTCCAGCCTGGGTGACAGAGCAAGATCCTAGCTCTTAAAAAATCAACAAACAAACAAACAAAACACACTAAACTCGATACTGGGGGTTAAAGAAAAAAGATATTTTCCTGCTTTCTTGCTTTAGAATATAAACAGAATTTTTAGCTCCTTTCCACAATTCTGGTTTAAAAGTCTCCATCAGGCCATTGGAGTTTTCGATAGCTTATTCTTCTGACCTTCACAAGGTGGGTGCAGCATTTTCTTTCCAAGAGGTCATTCTTTGGGTGTTAGAAACTATGAGCCTGATAACTGAAACTTCCTCTTCAAAATCCTGTGTTTAGCTGGCGTTTTTTTTTTTAATCTATTTTTATTTATTTTTTTTATATGGAGTCTCACTCTGTCACTCAGGTTGGGGTGCAGTGGTGTGACGTCAGCTCACTGCAACCTCCATCTCCTGGGCTCAAGTGATCTTCCCACCTCAGCCTCCCAAGTAGCTGAGACCGCAAGCATGTGCCACCATGCCTGGTTAATGTAGCTGGCATTTTATTTCTTACTTCTCTGTTAAGTTACAGGCTTCAACTGGTAGGAGCAATGAAAAAATATCACCTGTACCTTTGGGTTTCTCACCAGGGGTTTCGCTCTCTCCAGTTAAGTAGCTTGGTATCTGTGGCATTTGGTCAGCCTATTGCTTAGCCCTCTTTCCATCCACTTAGCATAAGTGGCCAGCCCTTGATGTGAGTAACCTTTAGGTAACAGGCCTTTAAGAAATCTCTTCAGTCCTAAGGACATTATTCCAGACACTTAATTTTAGAGAAAATAGTACACAATGCATGTCATTGGCAAGTCTAGACATATTTTATTCATTCATTTATTCCACAGATGTTTACTAAATGCCTTCTATGTGCAGTTCCTACCTGAAGTCCTGGAGATAGGGCAATCCCTCCAGCAGAATCGGACTGATGATAAAGTTCCTCTGTGAGCCCTCTTTTGCTGCTGTAACATTGCCACACACCTAATGGCTTAACACACACAAATATATTATCTTATAGTTTTAGAGGTCAGAAGTCTAAAATGAATCTGCAGGACTAAAAGCAAGGTATTGATAGGGTTGCATTCCTTCTGGAGGCTCAAGGAGAATTTATTCTTTACTTTTCAAGCTTCTAGAGGCCCCTCCGTTCCTTGGCTCATGACTCATGGCTTATGGCTCTTTGGCTCACGGCCCCACATCACTCCCACCGCTGCTTCCATCAGCCTATCCCTGTCGCTGCTTCTGTCCTTCCTGTCTTCCTAAGAGCCCTAGTGATTATGTCTGGCTCCTTCCAGATGCCCAGAATAGTCTCCCCATCTCAGGATCCTTGACTTAATTTCCATGCAGAGTCCCTTTGACATGTTCATAGGTTTTGGGGATTAGGATGTCGCCGTTATTCTGTCTCCCATAGTTCGTCTCCTCTTGTGTCTATTCTAGTGAGATTGTCAATAGTAGGTAATGTGGGTCAGTCAGATTTACTTTTTCTGATAAACTAGCAACATTTTACATCTATATATCTAAAAGCACTTCAAAATATGTTAGATTACGCCAGGCATGATGGCTCACGCCTGTAATCCCAGCACTTTTGGAGGCTGAAGCGGGTGGATCCCTTGAGCTCAGAAATTCAAGACCTGCCTGGCCAACATGGTGTAGCCCCATATCTACTAAAACTACAAAAATTAGCCAGGTGTGGTTGTGTGCGCCTCTAGTCTCAGCTACTTGGGAAGCTGAGGTGGGAGGATTGCTTGAGCTCAGAAGGCAGAGGTTGCAGTGACCCGAGATTGCACCACTGCACTCTAGCCTGGGTGACAGAGGGAGACCATCTCAAAAAAAGAAAAAAAAAAGCTAGATCAGGTGTTAAGGTGTCAGCAGTTTCATCAGAGATGGCCTCCTGTAATACAAAACCTAGACAGTTTAGTTAATGTTGGAAGTGGTGGAAATCTATAGAAATATAACTTTCATAAAAACATCTTAATATTTTTTAAATGTCAACCTGAAAAAAATCATTAAAATGTACAGAACTCTCCACCTCAAATCCACAAAACATACATTTTTCTCAGTATCACATTACACCTATTTTAAAAGTGACCACATAATTGGAAGTAAATCACTCCTCAGCAATCGCATAGCATTTCACAGGTTTAAGTAAAACACTGGTTGGCTGCTTGTGTATTATTTTCATCCCTTATTCCTTCTTGTCTCCATTGTTAAGCACAATTATTGGCATAAAAGAGG